>PVHX01006532.1:0-99694 GCA_004024805.1 Geosciurus inauris | reverse complement strand
TTGGTACCGGGGATTGAACTCAGGGGCACTCGACCCCTGAGCCACATCCCCAGCCCTATTTTGTGTTTTATGTAGAGACAGGGTCTCACTGAGTTGCTTAGTGCCTCGCCATTGCTGAGGCTGGCTTTGAACTCGCGATTCTCCTGTCTCAGCCTCCCTAAGTGCTGGGATTACAAGCGTGAGCCACCGCGCCCGGCGCCACAGTTTCTTTATCCATTCATCTGTTGAAGGGCATCTAGGTTGGTTCCACAGTTTAGCTATTGTGAATTGTGCCGCTATTAACATTGATGTGGCTGCATCACTGTAGTATGCTGATTTTAAATCCTTTGAATATATACCAAGGAGTGGGATAACTGGGTCAAATGGTGGTTCCATTCACAGTTTTTTTTTGAGGAATCTCTGTTTCAGTTAGCTTTTTTTTTGTTCTTGTTGCTGTGACTAAAAGACCCAATCAGAATAATTGTAGAGGAGGAAATGTTTGTTTGAGGGCTCACAATTTCAGAGGTCTCAGTCCATTGACAGCTGCCTCCATTCCTCCTGGCTTAAGGTGAATCTGAGCATCATGGTAGAAGAGTATGGCAGAGGGAAGCAGCTCACATGATGATCAGAATCAGAGAGAGAGAGAGAGAGATCCATCTCCACTTTCCAGATATAAAAATATACACCAAAGCCACATCCCAGATGCCCCACCTCCTCCAGCCACACCCTATCTACCTTCAATTACCATTCAATTAATCCCATCAGTTGATCGGTTCACTGATTGGATTAAGGTTTTGTGGTGATCATTTCTCTTCTAAACCTTCTTGCATTGTCTCATATGAGCTTTTAGGAGATACCTCACATCCAAACCATAACAATCTCCATACTGCTTTCCAGAGCCTAAATTGTTCTTGTTGGGTATTTTGGTCACAGACATACAAAATCTGATGAAAACAAACTATCAGATAAATTACTTGAACTTACAGAAATGTTTATTAAATTAACAAAGTCAGTTTAAAAATTAATTACAGAAAAAGACAAACAACCTAATTAAAAGTGGTCAAAAGAGTTGAATAGAGTTTCTCCAAAGAAGATATACAAATAGCCAGTATGCACATGAAAAGATATTCAAATACATCATCAGTCATTAGGGAACTGCAAGTCAAAACCACAATGAAAGCCCAGCGTGGTGGTACGCGCCTATAATCCCAGCACTTAGGGAGGCTGAGACCAGAGAATTGTGAGATCAAAGCCAGCCTCAGCAACGGTGAGGCGCTAAGCAACTCAGTGAGACCCTGTCTCTACATAAAACACAAAACAGGGCTGGGGATGTGGCTCAGTGGTCGAGTCCCCCTGAGTTCAATCCCCAGTAACAAAAACAAAACAAAACAAAACAAAACCACAATGAAGGTTTAAGGCCAATCTCAGCAATTTAGCAAGACCCTGTCTCAAAAAAAAAAACACAAAGGGGTGGGGATGTGTCTCAGTGGTAAAGCACCCTGGGTTCAATCCCCAATATCCCTCCCTACACAAATCTACAATCACCCCAAAAAGAAACCCCATACCTGTCACCCCATAGGCAACCACTATTCTACTTTCTGTCTCTATAGATTTGTCTCTTCTGGAAATTTTATATGAATAAAATCATACAATCTAGGATTTTTTTTTTTTTTGGTGACTGACTTCTTAGCATAATATTTCCAAGGTGTAGCATATATTAGTATTTCATTCCTTTTTATTATCCATGCCATTGTATGACTATAATATACTTTGTTTATCCATTAATCAGTTGATGGACTTTTGTGAACTGGTATAATGTTGTAGATTATAGATTGTGATAAGTTATTCCTGAAGGATCTGAGTCTCTGGCTTACATACCCACACTGGTCATGGTTTTGGGGCAAGTGCCCATTCCGATGCCATCAAGCATGGCATCAACAGGGCCCCAGTTAATCCTCTGAGTTCCAGACACATTCTTCCTTGTCCCTATTACAGAGCAGAAATCTTATCTCCTCATGAGAATCAGGGTCTATTGCCCCTCCCTGTCAGTGAATAACTCCTTTCCCTGCCAGCCTGCATGCTCAACATGATCATGAGGAAGCTTTAGGTTCAAAGGAATCCTTAGTGAGTGTCTTGGTAGAAACATTTCCTCCATGCACCTACAGGAATCATGATCACTAGTCTTACAAAGAATGAAATCATGAGCGGGAAATTCGAATTCCCAGTGTGTCCCTGGGAATGGTGGTAAGACCTCTCTGATTGTTATTCCTTAGTTCCTAGAACCATGTATTTTAGCTGTTGTGGACACGGCAGCACCCTAAAATGACCACGAGTTCAGAGTGGATACTGCATCTTTTTTTTTTTTTTAATATTTTTTTAGTTGTAGATGGACACATTGTCTTTATTTTATTGCTTTGTAGGTGGAGTTGAGGATCGAACCCAGGGCCTCACGCATGCGAGGCAAGCGCTCTACCGCTGAGCTACAATCCCAGCCCCTGAATACTGCATCTTTAAGGACAGCACAGAACCCCAACTCCAGACCAGCAGATTCTGGGTGATGATAAGACCCATGTATCTTTTTTATTTTATTTTTTTAATATTTTTTTATTTATTTTATTTTATTTTATTTTTTTTTTGGTACCAGGGATTGAACTCAGGGTCACTGAACCACTGAGCCACATCCCCAGCCCTATTTTGTGTTTTATGTAGAGACAGGGTCTCACTGAGTTGCTTAGCGCCTCGCCGTTGCTGAGGCTGGCTTTGAACTCGCGATTCTCCTGTCTCAGCCTCCCAAAGTGCAGGGATTACAGACATACGCCACCACGCCCGGCTTTAATATTTTTTTAGTTGTTGATGGATCTTTATTTATTTTATTTATTTATATGTAGTGCTGAGAATCAAACCCAGTGTCTCACGCATGCTAGGCAAGCGCTCTACCACTGAGCCACAATCCCAGCTCCAGGACCCGTGTATCTTATGGTCATGTGTCCACTGTCACATCTCCTTTATTATCAAGTGAGTCCTTTACTCCAACATGGGCTTACCAGACACTCCCTAAAGCATCTTTATGAACCAAAGTTAGAATCTGCTGGGTTATAAGGGCTCAAGTAGGCACATTTACATCTTGGCCTGGACATGAAATCCTCTCTTACTTGAGGCTTTACTCAAAATCAGCAGCCTTCGCATTACCTGATAAGTGAGTGGGAGCAGTATTTTCATGTGTGGCATATGCTATCTCCAAAATCTGAAGGGGCCCACTTCTGCCTTAGTGTCAGGAAGTACATGGTGGTGCCAGACTGGACCCCTTCAAGTTTCACAAAGCTCCTTGAGTCTTCATAGGATTTCTTCTTGTCAGAGCCTCCAGAGTGTGTGCTACTTCCTGCTCACCAGATTTGATTAACTCAGTGTCATCAATATAGTAGATTGGCATGGTGTTCTGTGGAATACCAAAGTGATCAGGGTCCCCTTGGACTATATTGTGACAGAAAGCAGACAAGTTAAGCCCTGGGTGATGATTGTGAACTCCTACTGTTATCTGTCCCAAGGGAAAGGGAACTGCTTCTAATCTTCTTTCACCAAATGAACAGCACTTACTAAATGGCAGGGGCTATGTTGGTTTGTTCTAAGAAACCTTCTACATCTAGCACAGCAGCTCAGTTGCAGCCTCTAATTGCCTATGTTCACCTCACCTGCAATGATTCATCTGGTTTTTGCAAGGGTCAGAATGGCAAGCTAAACGGAGATGTTGTGGGGACCACTGTTCCTCTATCCTTATCACCTGAGAGGTGGAACTTTTTTTGATTTAGTATCTTAGCAGGAAGAGGGGTTAATTTCCTCTTGGCCTTTTCCTACTCTTATTTTAGGAAAGCAACTGAGAGTTTTGCTAGCTGCAAAATACATCAGTTCCAATGATATATCCCAGGACCAGGAAATAGTTACCAGGTTGATCTATGGGTCAGGTCTCCTTTGATCACCTGGCCTCTGTAACACACCCTACTCTAACATATGTCTGTAATGGCATTTTGGGTTCCCTGTATCAGTATCAATTCACAATATCCAAAGCCTTGCAAAGATCTGAGGATTTCTCTTGACCCAGTGCTTTTGTCGGCTTTTTCTCTGCTGTGACTAAAAGCCCTCACCAGAACAATTGTACAGGAGGAAAAGTTTATTTAGGGGCTCACAGTCCATAGATGTTTCAGTCCATTGATAGCTGGCTCCATTCCTCAGGGCTCAAGGTGAGGCTGAACATCATGGTGGACGAATATGGCAGAGGGAAGCAGCTCCATGATGATCAGAAGTAGAGAGAGTCCCAGCACTGAGATAGGAGGCTGAGACAGGAGGATTGCAAGTTCAAAGCCAGCCTCAGCAACAGTGAGGTGCTAGCAACTCAGTGAGACCCTGTCTCTACATAAAACACAAAATAGGGCTAGGGATGTGGCTCAGTGTTCGAGTGCCCCTGAGTTCAACCTCCAGTACCAAAGAAGAAGTAGAGAGAGACTCCACTCACCAGATACAAATATTTATACCCCAAGGTCTGCCCCTAGTGACCCACCTCCTTCAGCCACACCCTACCTGCATTCAGTTAGCACTCAGTTAATCCATCAGGGAATTAATTCTCTGATTAGGTTAAGGCTCTCATTACTCAATAATTTCTCCTCTGAACCTTCTTGGATTGTCTAGCACATGAGCTGTTGGAGTACACCTCACATCCAAACTACAACACCTGCTGTACAGTTATTCTGATAAATGACTGCCAGTACCTTGGGGATAAAAGTGGGATTTAAAAAAAAAAGATCACAAGTAACTATGATATAAATTCATTTTTTTTCTTTTTTGCGGTGCTAAGGATGAAACCCAGGGCCACGTGCGTGCTAGGGTAGTGTCCTACCACATCTCTAGTCCCTATGATACAAACTTGCTGTGGCATAGGAAGATTCTCCCTGAATCAATGGGCTCTACATCTGAAAAGGTGGTTTGGGTCTGGGAACCAGGTAAAGGATTGGGAGCTTCCTTTGTGGTGGCTGACAACAGCTTTCTGCTCTCTCCTTCTTGCTTGTTTTTGGTTATATAAGTCAATAAATAACCTCATTGGCTGTCCACCTGCCTAGGAATGCCATGGTCTCCTGGACGTCAAAGCAGATCTTTGCTAACAATTCTGCTCTTTCTGCCCATTGTGGTAATTATGTCCGTCTTGCCTCTGATGACTCAGTGTGTCGCCTGGCTCCTGTTCTAGAAGCCCATCATACTCATTGACTCCAGAAAGCCCAGTTCCCCAGAAGTTTCCACTACCATCAACTCAGGCCTAAAGAGGGTAGTCGCCATTGAGCTGCAAAGATGTCAGTGGCCCCCCCACCAACTAGTGCATTTCTTAGTACATTTTTTTAATCAAATTTTTATAACTGTATTTTACTTATTTATTATTTTATGTGGTGCTGAGGATTGAACCCAGTGCCTCACAAGTGCCAGGCATGAGCTCTACCACTGAGCCACAACCTTAGCCCCTCTTAGCACATTTTTGAAGGGAGTATTTTGGAACACAGTAGATTGGAGGGTTCTCTGTCCTTATATGGTAATAATTTCATTCTGTCATGCTCACCTCTCTGAACCTTTTGTCCTCTTCCCTGGTATTCCATTAAGGGAATTCCAACATCTCCCTCTCATTAGCTGTCACCCATGTTTTCCTCAAACTTTGTAGAGCTTTCTCAGTGGCATGTTGCAACTGGCTTCCAGTATCCTTGCCAAACCTTGAAATGTTAAATCCTAGGCTGGGGATATAGCTCAGTTGGTAGAGTGTTTGCCTTGCACGCACAAGGCCTTGGGTTCAATCCCCAGCACCACACACACACACACAAAATTAAATCCTTAGTCATGACAGAGTATCCTACTCCCCCTTATTCTTCCTATATTCCACTTCCTGACTCCAGTCCAAAACTCTCAAGATCCCTTCCCAAACACCTCAAGCTTGTTCTCCCAATTTCTTTCTTTTTTTTTGGAAGGGGTACTTGAGATTGAACTCAGGGGCATTCAGTCACTGAGTCACATCCCCAGTCCGATTTTGTATTTTATTTAGAGACAAGGTCTCACTGAGTTGCTTAGCGCCTCACCACTGCTGAGGCTGGCTTTGAACTCACGATTCTTCTATCTCAGCCTCCCAAAGTGAACCAATTTCTTCTGGTACATGTTAGCCACATCCTATAGCTTTTTTGGTGAATAATATATTTCTTTCCACATTTGTGATAGTACCTCCACACTTGATCCATGATAAGACTTGACCAGAATGATTAGTCTAGTATCATGGAGAGGAGCCAGGGTCAGGCTTTGAAGAAGGGAGATCTTACAGGCTTTGTGAAGCATCTGTCTCAGGTGAGGATATGGCATGTTATCAGACAAGGGAAGGCTACTCTTCCACCAAGAGGGATAGGCCATTTCTGCTGGTCCAAAGGATTGAGGATAATCTGGGGCTTCCAGAATGGATATTCCCACATTGGGTTTCAGGATTCTATTCCTTTCCTCTCAGGGCCCTGATCTGCTGGGGCTTTATTTTTTTTATTTTTTAATTTTTTTTAAATTCTAGATGGACATAATGTCTTTATTTTATTGCTTTTGTATGTGGTGCTGAGGATCGAACCCAGGGCCTCACGCATGCGAGGCAAGCGCTCTACCGCTGAGCTACAATCTCAGCCCTGCTGGGGCTTTATGTATAAAATTCTGCTACTCTCACAATCAGATTGTGAGACTGATTTTCAGCACGGTCTTCCCTGCATAAGGTACAGGAGATGAGAGCTTCCTTTAACGATGCCATGAAGGTCTTCTGGCTTTTACACTGCACCCTGAGTTGATAGTTGGCTGATGCAAACCTGTCTGATTTCCTTTTAGCATGTTAATAGCATGTAACATGCAATCAGCCAACCTCACAATCCTTAAAATGACTATTTCCCTCATACCTCAAATGCTAGAGCTATTACATAGGCAGTGCCTCTCAGTTTACCATCTCAATCCACCACAACAAGAGCTTAGTATTCGCAATGATATAGTACTCCAGTGAGCATTAGTACCCCATTTACCTCAACAGTGGAATACTTGTTGCCATCTGGATGGTGCATGATCCAATTCCAGAGTTCTATACTGGGGATCTTCTTACTAGGACCACTTCAGAGACCAACTGTGTTGGTTTTGGACCTTGACTCTAGAAGTAGCACTTGAGCCAAGGATTCAAAGGGGTGATGCTAGGAACACCAAGCCAGTGAGTGGGAATGTGACAGGAAGGGAGGAAGGCTCAAAAAGGATGTGTTATCAAGCAAGTGAAGAATGTGGGCAACTGGAGCCTTATTCTGTGGGGAAATTCAAGGAGTCAGCAATAACATGAGCCACAGGACCATCCTACATGAGGGATGAGAGAGCTCAGTTATTTATCCACCAATTCCCAAGTTACTGGCTAAGGGTTGCTATATCCATAATTCCCCAGAACTTTCAGTTTGCCCAGCTGGCCCAGCAGGCTCCAGTAGCCAGACAGAGCCTTCACGTAGAGAATTCCAGGTTCTGGCAGTGGAAATTCATCCAGTGTATTAGGGAGTGAAGGGCACTGGCAGCATCCACTACACTGAGGGAGGAATCCTTTCACCAGGAGATACAATGATGGTTCCACTAATCTAGAAATTAAGGCTCACCTGGGTGCAGGACAAAAAAAGGGGGGGTTTCCTTTCTAGGGTGATGGATCCCAAATACCAAAGGGAAATTGGGTTGCAACTATATAATGAAGACAGGAAGAACAATGTCTGGAACCCAGAGGGTTATCTGATGTACCTCTTCTTTCATGTCTAATAGTAAAGTTAAGGAAAATTATAGTACTCTAACTCTGAGGATTCAGATTCCTTAAGAATGCAGGTTTATACACTGGTGGGGTGGTGCATGTCTGTAATCCTAGCTACTTGGGGGGCCCATACAGGAGGATTGTAAGTTCAAGGCCAACCTGGTCAATTTAGCAAGACCCTATCTCAAAATAAAAAATAAACAGGGCTGGGGATGTGGATCAGTGATAAAGCACCCAAGTGTTCAGTCCCCAGTACCAGAAAGAAAGGGGTTGAGGGAAAAAGAAAGAAAGAAAGAAAGAAAGAAAGAAAGAAAGAAAGAAAGAAAGAAAGAAAGAAAGAAAGAAAGAAAGAAAGAAAGAAAGAAAGAAGGAAAGAAAGAGAAAGAAAGAAGGGAAAGAAAGAAGGAAGGAAGGAAGGAAGGAGAAAGAAAGAAAAAAGAAAGGAAGGAAGGAAGAAAAAGAGAAAGGGAGAGAGAAAAGAAAAAGAGAAAGGAAGGAAGGAAGGATAGTATTAACAGAGTTAAAAAGGCAACCCACAGAATGGGATGAAATATTTGCAAATCATATCTGATAAGGAATCAATATCCAGAATACATAGAGAACTCCTAAAACTCAACAGCAAAAATACAAGCAACCCAATTCAAACACAGGTAATGTTTGAATCCTAGGACAGGTTGAACAGAGGAGTGAGGCAGGTGAGAGCAATATGGAGGCCAAGGGCACCAAAGAAGCCACCTCCTAGTAAAAGCTGCCACCGGTTTTTCAGGGCCCTTCTGGCATTGCGCGGGATCAATGACCCATTCGGAAAGGGATGCCTGCAGCAATGCCCGTAGCCAAAGTGTTAACACTTAGACCAGCTGGCCCTTGGGGTGGTGTGAGGGAGCTGGCTGCTAATGCCTCCAGTTACCTTAGCACCACTGTGGACACCAGTTCTACTGCTGTGAACCTCCACACAGCCCAGGGCCTTAGCTGACAGTATACTCCGGCATCTTTGTCCTACTGGTTCCGGGCGTTGGTCTTAAATGGTTTATTCTGGGTTCTCATTCTCCACCCTAGGAGAGACTGGCTTCGCCAGACTGGTGCAGACAAATCCAGCCCGGACATAGATAGACACGCAGTGTCTCTGCTCCTTAGCCTCCCGTGTTAGCACCTTAGGGCCACCTGCACTCTGAGCGCAGCCCGAGTCTCAGAAAGCTAACGCTGAATGAGTGGGGGGTGGGGCTGGGATTAGGTACAGGTGGTGAGCACCTACATTCCCCAGGCAACAAGGGGAGATCAGAGATAGACACCACCGATCACAGGTCAGAAATCGGGGAGTAGAGGCGTCGGAGCTCCGAAACGAGAAGAGCAGTCCCGGGCCTCGAGTGTGGAGGTGAAGGACAGGCCCTCTGTTCCTGCGGGAAATTTCGGCCTCTTGCGAGGATCCCCTCGGCTCTCCCTGGGGCCCTAGCCCTTCCCCCTTCCCCTAGACCCTGCACCCTCTGCGGATTGGTTCTCGGTCTGCTGGGAGGCGGAGCCCGATGGCCCTGACGTCACCGGCCGAAGGGGGGGCGGGCGGCTGGGGGAGGGGGTGACGGGCCCCGGCTCAGCACCTCGGAGAGCTCCCTCCCCGGCCTTGTTTTGCTCCAGAATCGCCGCCGGGGGAGGGAGCGAGAGGACCCGGCACCCGGCGAGAAGGCACAGGGATGGCGGTGAAAGAGTCGAGGGGTCCTGGTGGGCAGGGGGCCCAGCCGTGATCCGGCGAGGGGGCCGGGGCGCCGGGCGGGGTGGGGGGCAGCGGGCGGCGGCATCAGAGGCCGCACATCTGGATGGAATCGAGCCTTGTCCAGACCACCATGGCTCTGGGGCTATCCTCCAAGAAAGCGTCTTCCCGCAACGTGGCCGTGGAGCGTAGGAACCTGATCACGGTGTGCAGGTGGGCGCCGCTGGCGGCGGGGGTGGTGTGTCAGCGAGAGGGGTTGGGGCCAGCTGCGGAACCCTGGGCTGAGCATGCTGGAGGGAGGGTGCAGCAGCCGCGGAGAAAAGGGGAGGAAGCAAAGGGTTAAAGGGAATGTGTCCTCGGTCTCTCCCAAGCCCAGACCTCGGAGGGGGGTTGGAAGTCTGGTCCTTAACCTTCTAGGCCAAACCAGGCCTATTCCCAGCCTGGGGCCTGGGGGGTGAGGGGTGTTTGATTGGCACTGCAGCTTCCTGTGAGAACCAGGAAGTGACATTATGTGTGAGGAGGAGGGGTGGGGAGGGCTGGCTCCTCTGCTGGGGGTTGGGTCTGGGTGGGCAGTGGGGAACCCAAGGCGGGAAAGATTGCCCTCCAAGTACCCTCTTTGCAACCCATGGAAAGAAGGAATGCAGCCTGGCTTCTTCCAAGCAGGGATTTCCTGGGAGACTTTCTAATGCTAGACCCTGGAGCAAGGATGGTGCCCTCCTCCGGCTCTGAGCAGCTGTAGCCTGTGAGAGTCAACTGGGCATGTGGGCAAAGTCCCTGAATCCGCCCAGTGAAGGGTGAGGGGCACTGCTTTGAAGAACCCGGGGCCTACTCACAGAAGCCTGGGTCCCTGGGTTCAAGGGGTGGAGATTGGAAGGGCAGAAGCATTGGTCCCTGAGGGTGGGGCTGTGGCAGGTTTGGGAAAATTCTTCCGATTTCTTGGGGCCCTGGAAGTGATCCTTCCCACTTCAACCCTGCAGTGACTCACCCTCCCTCTCTTAACCCTGAAGCCAGCAAAATGGCCAGCAGCTCAGTCTCTCCTTGAGCCCTCACCTGCACTTCCCTCTCCTTCTGGGATCTCCATGCCAGCTGCCTTCTCCATCTGCAGCCTCCCCTGCTCACCAGGTGTTCCCTTCTTAGGGTAGGGTGCTCCTGGGTGCAGGACTGGGTTGTCTTCCTTTGCCAGCCCCACCTGCCTTCACATGGCCTCAGCCCTTCTCCCAGGAGTCAGTGCCCACCTGATGCCCTGGCTCCTCCAAAGCTGCTTCCAGGTTCCTGGGCACACATCCAATCAGACTGCTTCTGTCTCTCTCCATCACATCCCTAGTGCCTTGCACAGAGCTGTGCACATCAGACCTCTCTAACGATGTCTGGAATCTTATGGAAAGAAGGAATGCAGCGATGACCCAGCCCAAAGCATGAGCCACTGCCTCCACCCTCATCCTCCAAATCCTGCCAATGTGGTGTAAAATGAAGATTTCTGTCTGGGGCCAGGTGGTCCTAGGTTCAAGTTTTTACCTCAAGTATTAGCTTTGCAACCTTGAAAATGACTCCTGACCACTCTGGGCCTTGGGTCCCTCATCCTACCAATTTTAGATATAAAAGTCATACCAAAGAATGGTAATGGCCTCATATGTAGGAGCCTAGCCCAGTGCCTGGCACACAGAAACAGTCCTGTCCCTATGCCACGTTTCATGTTCCTCTCTTGGCTTTTGACCTCCTAGGTTCCTCTCCTTTCTCTTGCCTACCAGGTGAGCTGGACCTCTTGAGTGCATGGGAAAAGGAAGGAACTCCCCTTGGCCTAGACTAGGGAAGCAGAGGTTCAGGTGGGCTGGAGATAGCTTAGAGCTGGGGGGTAAGGGTTAAAGTTTTGCAGGTTGGGGACATGAAAAAAACCTCAGAAACCCTGGGGGACCCCTGCTGCCTTGTCACTGTCTGCCTCCCAGAAGGGCTTCCTTTAGCAGGCGGCAGGCTCCCCTGGGACCTGGCCTCCTGTCTCCATGGTAACTTGTAGTCACTGTACCTCCTGAGAGGGAACACACCATGGTATTCCCCGGGGATGATGACCAGCTCTGCAGCACCCCGAAGGACAGATGGTAGATGCTGCCACACTGACCCTGGCCTAGGCCCCCTCAAGATGTGACCCTGATGACCCAGAAATTGAGGGCGGTGAATAATCAAACCCAGATTACTTCCTAAACACAGGCTCCCTCCCAGCAGGGCCAGCCTTCCATTAATAGCCCAGTTCCTCATCACCCCTGCCCAGCAGCCTGTACATACTTACCCTCTTCCAGCCCTGCCTGGATCTGAACCAAAATTAAATGAGGCAAGAACTAGTATTCCTGTTTGCACCCAACCAAGTAGGATTTGAATCAAGCAGGACGCCCCCCTCTATGTGACTCAACATTGACCTGGCTCTGATCTCAAGCCAGACCCATTCTAAGCCTAAAGGGAAGATGAGGAACTATGAGCTTGGCAATGCCATTGGCTTGCAAACCTCAGAGGCCAATGCTCCAGAACTGGAGGGTTGCAGAGTGGAGGACAGAGGGCGGAGGAGACAGAAGCTGTTCAAGTCCTCAGTAATTGTGACAGCCGCCAGGAGGCCACAAGAGAGCAGAAATAACAAGGGCTTTGGAATCAGACATAACTGCTTGACTCCTCACTTGGCACATTATAGGGCTTGATTAACAAAGAATAAAGGACAGTTCCAAGGAGGTTCCATATTCCTGGACACCTCACCCCTCCTCTGCCACCCATAACAGATAATGTGATGCTAGAGGCCATGCATGTCCTTCCCCCGCCCCACTCCCCTGCAGAGGTGGCAAGTGGAGACTGTAGGGCAGTGACTGCAGAGGGAGCAGGAGGCTCTCAGCAGCACTGGAGAGAGGGATGGGGCTGCTTGGCTCTAGGCCCTCAGGCTCACTATCTCCCCTCGGTTCCCTTCCTCTCCACGAGAAGCCAATGTCTGGGTCTCCCTACCCTTAAAAGGATCTGCTACCAGTGTCCACTCCCACCTGATGTGCATTTCAGACCCAGTCCCTGCACCTCCCTCTACCCTGCTCTCACTGCCTAGTTCTGGGCAGCTGGTGTGTGGGTGGCAGAGCCAGGAAGGAAAAGCAGGGAGGAGGACATCTGAGGGCTGAGAGCCCACCTGGCCACCCATGCACGCCCATGCTCCATGTACATATGCCAGCTCACGTGCCCTGGCACAGGTGACTGGCCCCATCCCCTGAGGAGTGGAAGGTTGTCCCAGCAACAACAGAAGACAGCTCGGGGCAGGGTCACAAACCAGTTCCCGACTCTTGGTCGACCCTCGGCCCACACACATAGAGAATACTACTCTGAGGGTAGCCCAGGAGCAAGGGGCTTGGGGACAGCTTCCTAGCTCTTGGTGCCTCATCTTTCTACCTATTGTTTCACCCCCTCTCATACCTTGTTCCTGAAGCTTCCTTTCTCTGGCTGTCACCTCTCCTGTCACCCACTTCGTCAGTCTCCTGCCTGTCACCCCCCCCACACCTGCTACCCTCTCACACCACATGCATGGCATCCCTAAGGTCCTTCTAGTCTCACTTGCCTCCTCACAATATCCATGCCCTTCATGATCTCTTCTCTGCCAGTCAACTCCCTCTCTGCCTGACACCTTTCCTCTACCACCATCACCCTATCTTCTCACCTGACCCCACACTGCCCCGTCTCCCTACCCCCAACCAGGTTCTCTGTGAAAACCCTGCTGGAGAAGTACACAGCGGAGCCCATCGATGACTCATCTGAGGAGTTTGTTAATTTTGCAGCCATTTTGGAGCAGATCCTCAGCCACCGTTTCAAAGGTAGGCCTGAGTTCCTGCCCCTCATTCCCCAGCTCTTCCAACTGCTAGCCTTTAGCTTCTAGGCACCCCACCCTGCTATCCTCCATGGATTTCTGAACCCTATTATTGACCTTGGCCCCCATTCTGGGTCATATACAGCTCATGTGCATAGCTGGGGAAAGGAGCAGGGTTTCTGCCCGCAGCCCCATCACTGTGCATGCAGCTGTGTGCTAGTATGCCCTTTGTGTGCATCTGTGTGTGCACGTGTTTGGGGGAGGGAGGATGTGTGGGCATGACTTCTTACACTGATGCATGTCAGTGCCTCATTATGTGGACCCTCTCCAAACTCCCTGGTTTTGCTGAGCCCCCCTCCCTGCCCTGGCTCAGCCTGTGCCCCAGCAGGTCCAGTGAGCTGGTTCAGCTCAGATGGGCAGCGGGGCTTCTGGGACTATATCCGGCTGGCCTGCAGCAAAGTGCCCAACAACTGCGTGAGCAGCATCGAGAACATGGAAAACATCAGTACTGCCCGAGCCAAGGTGAGGGCCTGAGGTGGGCAGGGCCAAGGCAACTAATCCCTGCTCTGGACACAGGGTGCTTGTCAGCTTCTTGATCTTCACCCCTTGCCCAAAGCACTGGGGAAAAGGGCCACACCTGATGCTGGACATATAGGTCCCTCTGGGACAAGTAAATGTGAGCATGCTTTGCAGGGTCGGGCATGGATCCGGGTGGCACTGATGGAGAAGCGCTTGTCAGAATATATCACCACAGCTCTGCGGGATGTGCGGACTACCAGGTGAGACCCATAGGCAGTTGGGACCATAAGTCCCAGTGTGTACATTTATAGTTGCCTGAACATAAGTTCCAGCAGCAACCTTCAGGACTTGGACTATAAGTCCCAGCATGCACTACAAGTTTCCTTCTTCCAGACCACCTTGGGTCAACCTTAGCACCACCACCATCACTTCCAGGTCAAATTCTATTGCGCATGATCTGTCTTTATTTCCAGTGCCTGCCCGTCATGCATAGTTCTACCTTTGGACACACCTCTGAACAAGCCTCAACCATGGTCTGTTTTACTTGTTGGCCTTGTGCCATGACCTTCAGCCCATGGCCCTGCTGGTTCTTTTTTTTTTTTTTTTAATTTTTAGCTGTAGATGGACACAATATCTTTATTTTATCTATTTATTTTTATGTGGTGCTGAGGATTGAACCCAGTGCCTCATGCATGCAAGGCAAATGCTCTGCCACTGAGCTACAATCCCAGCCCCCCTGCTGGTTCTTCAAACAATGCAGCAGCTCTATACTTGCTTCCCAAGAACACACAGACCCCATGTGGGGAGCTTCAGTCCCTAAACTGAGAGTTCTCAGGAATTGGGTCTCTGGGGCAGGGGCACAGGGCAGAATGTGCTGGTGCAGGAAGGTTTGTGGGATGTTGTCTGGGTACAGCCCTGGGCATGTACCTCCACCTCTCACATGGCCACACTCAATTTGTTTGTTTTTGTTTTGGGTACTGGGGATTGAACTCAGGGATACTCGACCACTGAGCCATATCCCCAGTCCTATTTTGTATTTTAGTATTTTATTTAGAGACAGGGTCTCACTGAGTTGCTTAGTGCCTCACCATTGCTGAGGCTGGCTTGGAACTTCAGGTTCTCCTGTCTCAGCCTCCCAAAGTGCTGGGATTACAGGGGTGCGCCACCACACCCAGCTCCATTTGTTTTTACTACAATCTATCCTTAATCTCCTCATTTCAGAGTAATTTATCTTTCGAGTACCTATTGTATGCCAAGCATAAATTACTTGTGATTTAAAGGATCAGGGTGACCGGGTACTTGGTGAGGATAAAGTACCTGTGAGGATGGAGAAGTCTCTTCTTAGAGAACACATGCCAATAGGCGTGGGACACCAACTCTAGCCCCAATGAGCCCCAATCTGAGCAAGAAGTTTGTAGTAAACCAGATAAATCCTGGGGGCGGGGCTCCTTGGTCATAGCTGTACCCGCAGTCCTTCCTGGCTCCCCACAGGCGGTTCTATGACTCCGGAGCCATCATGCTACGGGAAGAGGCCACTCTCCTCACAGGGATGCTGATAGGACTGAGCGTCATCGACTTCAGGTGGGCCGTGGGGTCTGCATGGTAGCAGAGGGGACTGTTTTCCCCCAAAATGTTCTCATTCCCATTTCCTCCCTCAACTCTGTGGCTCTTCCGCTTCAGCTTCTGTCTAAAGGGCGAAGTTCTGGATGGAAAGACCCCCGTGGTCATCGATTACACGCCCTATTTAAAGTTCACCCAGAGGTGAGAGGCCCCACATTGCGGTGGGTACGGTGCTGGCGGACAGCAGGCGGGGCAGAGCATCATCCTGGTCCACACACCTGGTGGGTATAGGATGAGGTTGGCGGCGGTGCAGTGCCGGCCTTACCTCCCCACTGCTCCTTCCCGCAAGCTACGACTATCTGACGGACGAGGAGGAGCGGCACAGCGCGGAGAGCAGCACGAGTGAGGACAACTCTCCCGAACACCCCTACCTGCCGCTTGTCACCGACGAGGACAGCTGGTACAACAAATGGCACAAGATGGAGCAGAAGTTTCGCATCGTCTACGCCCAGAAGGTGCGCGATGCGTGGCTTGGGGCGCAGGAGCTGCCCAGGGTGGAGCGACCGGGTGAGCAGGGCCAGGGAAGTAGCTGGGACCGGCTGAGCCCGGGCTGAGCCGTCACCCCGCAGGGCTACCTGGAGGAGCTGGTGCGACTGCGCGAGTCGCAGCTGAAGGACCTGGAGGCGGAGAATCGGCGGCTGTTGCTGCAGCTGGAGGAGGCTGCGGCGCAGAACCAGCGTGAGAAGCGGGAGCTGGAAGGCGTGATCCTTGAGCTGCAGGAGCAGCTGTGAGCGCGGCCGCCTGCCCTGGCCCCTGATCCCCGACACATCATCCCGGTGAACCCCATCACCAGTCCCACTGGCTAGCATCATCTTTCCTGACACCAGCGTTCCAACTTACCTGCATCAGTTCACAGATGTCATCACCTCCGCCCTAAGATTCAGGCAATGCCTTCCAAACATTATCCTCAACATAAGAGCCAGTGACCTCCCACAGTCACACTCAATTCCCCACATCAGCTAGAGTGGCCATTCAACATTAATGCTATGACCCCAACATTTACTCATAGGACCGCTGTCATTCAGAGACCTTCAATGTGATTGTTATCACTCCCATTGTTTAACACCCTCAGGTCTGCATCCTAGGTCCTCTGACCCTACACCCCAGGGTCCCCCTACTTCACCCCTATGGATCCCCGTAAGGATTTCTGTAACATTTCTTCCCTAAACGTGACCATTCAGCACTATCTCCCATGACTTCCCATTACTATTCTCCACTGTCCCCTGCACCCCACCCCCATGATCCCAACTGACTCCTACAACTCCATTGTAGCTATTACCAGTGCCATCTCCATTGCTCGCCTGGGTCTGCCCCACTGACCCCAACATTGTTTCCCCCTTTTTACTACTAAGGTATCCTTCCTAACCCCTGCTCCAACCCCTTGCTGAGTCTCCCTTCCCTATTTCTGCTCCCTTTCTCAGCCAGGCCTGACCCCCCTCCCCCTCCCAGGACAGGTCTGATCCCTGGTGACCATGCCCCCCTGACCCAGGCTTCCAAGGAACTCACAACACCCCTGGTCAGCCAGTGGCCCTCGCTGGGAACACTCAATGGGGCCGAGGGTACCAGCAAATCCAAGCTCTACCGGAGGTAAGTCCCAAGTAGGCTTAGCTTGGGGCTGAGTGCTGGGTTCCCAGGGAAGAAGGGCCTGGGGGTGGAGGCCTCTGCCTGCACATCTCCCTCTGCTCTACCACAGACACAGCTTCATGAGCACCGAACCGCTGTCAGCAGAGGCCAGTCTGAGCTCTGACTCCCAGCGCCTGGGAGAGGGCAAGCGGGATGAGGAGCCCTGGGGCCCCATCGGTGAGCTCCCCACCCTGGCACTCAGCACCTCTCCAGGAAGGGCCTCAGGAGTCTGCAGTCAGGCCCTAGCCAAGCCCCTCATATTCTCAGCCCTTCTTGAGCATTTAGAACAGCAGTGAGGAGCTTGATTTGGGGTGTCAGACAGAACCCAATGCAAATCCTGGGTATGCCTCCTGTAGCTGTGAAAGCTTAGCCAGTCGCTTCACTTTGCTCAGCCCCCTTCTCATCGGTACAATGGCAATGTTGGTAAAAATGATCACCAGTGTTGGCTTACGGCCAGGGCTCAAAGGCTTTTTGATATGACAGCCTCATAGGGCTCACAAATTCTTGGGGAATTCCTCAGCCTAGTTTGCTCTTATGCACACTGTGAACTACTTGCCTGACCATTGTTTCCCCCTTTTCTTTGGCTGCCAGGAAGCTCAGAGCCAAATTAGTGGCTCCCTTCGAGCGAATACCCAGGACTTCAACGCATGCATTGTGTTGCCCTCACCCCTGGCTTCATCTTGTTTTTCCCATCCTAGCTTTCCCTGTGCTGGACTTCCTTTTTTATAACCACACTGTATTGGATGACCCTAGATCTTCTTTGAGACAAGGCAGGCTGTGGACATGTAACCCACCACACTGTGTTTGTGATTGTCTGTGTGTCTGTCTCCCCCACCAGACTGTGAGCTCCGTGAGGGCAGGGACCACGTCTCTCCGTTCTCTGTATCCCCAGTGCTTGGAACAGAGCAAATGCTCACTGCGTGATTAATAAAGGGACAAAAAGAGAACGAACCTCAGGGGGAGAGAGACATAAACTGATGATTACAATACAGTGTCCCCAGCACTGTGCGTGACAAGAACAGGTGCTTAATCAAGGTTTAATTGAAAATGACAAATGCTCCAGAAGAGATCAAGAAAATCTCAGTGGGTGACCTGAGGGCTGTCCCTTCACTGCCCAACCCTGCATACCCCTGTCCCAACTCACACACAAGCAGAATGGTTGGACCCACCTCACCCGCCCTTTCTTCCCAGGAAAGGACCCCACGCCCTCCATGCTGGGCCTCTGCGGCTCCCTGGCCTCCATCCCCAGCTGCAAGTCCCTGGCGAGCTTCAAATCCAACGAGTGCCTGGTGAGCGACAGTCCTGAGGGCAGTCCAGCACTGAGCCCCAGCTGAGAAGCGGCATGGGCAGTGCCAGCCCCACCTGCCCGGGGCCATGGACACCTGCCACCTTTCCTTGAACCCCCCATCCAGGCCACCCTTCCAGAGAGCGCTGCCCACCCAGCCAGGGGTCTCTGGGGAAAAGATTACCCCTGCTTCTTGCCTGCTTTAGCTTCCTGCCCAAGGAGGCAGGGGCTGTAAAGGGAAGCAGTGGGAACGGGAGGCAGGAAGACCAAGGCCACAGGGAGTACCTTGGGGAAGCCACTCCATTCTTCTGGTGGCCCTGATGCCTGGCTGAATCCCTCTGGACTCTCCTTCGCTCATCTCCCACTCTCAAGAGCTGGTTGCCCGACCTTGGCAACCCCGCTGCCCTGCCTCTCTAGTCCGTTGTCTTCATGTACCCTCTGGAGTCGCTCCTTCCTTGGCCCCCACATGGGAGTTCTGGGGGGGATCAGGCAAATAAAAACCGGAGGACTGAGGGTGGCCTCATCTGTGGGGGTCCGGGATAGGGCACTATGCTGAGTTCAGAAGGCAGTAGAGCCAGTACCAGGCCTGTAACAAGGTGAGGTTCATGGTATCAGAATCAACTTGTGCCAAATGGGTCATGGTAATTTCAGGAGAGGGGTTTTGACATGTTCTAAGTAATGAACTCTGCCCAGGGCAGGACCAAGACCTGAAAGTGCCCCTTCCACTTGAACTCTTGTTTTGGTACTAGGAATAAACCCAAGAGCACTTAACCACTGAGCTACATCCCCAGCCCTTTTTAAAAAACATTCTTTGAGAAAGGGTCTTGCTAAGTTATTGAGGGCCTTGCTAAATTGCTAAGGCTGGCTTTGAACTTGGAATCCTCCTGCCTCAGCCTCCCGAGCTGCTGGGATTACAGGCATACACCACTGCACTTGGCCAACTGACTTCTTTAAAAAAATTTTTTTTTCTTTTTTTTAGTAGTTGTAGATGGACAGCATGCCTTTTGTTTATTCCCATGTGGTGCTAAGGATCAAACCCAGTGCCTTACACGTGCCAGGCAAGCACTCCACCACTGAACTACAGCCCCGGCCTAACCTGACCTCTTAAATAACTACTCAGCGACAGGCAGAAGAGACAGATCCCTGTGGGAACAGGATGGGGTCAGCCCTGGTGGGGTGTTTCCATGCCACAGGTCTAAGCATTTCAGCTTTAGCCTAAAGATGGAAACCTGTTAGCCAGAGCCCGGCAGTTAAGAAACACCACCTCTTCCCCTGTCACCTAAGTGTGTTTTGGGGGAGATGTCTCTCTCTTCTAATATAGTGGGTCCACCCTGAAGAGACTTCATTACCACAATGCCAACTTGTCACCTCCCTCAATTCTGGGTCCTCAACTCGACCCTCCCTAAGTTGGGGAGGGCTGTTGCTGCTGCTTTTTTTTATTTTTTAGTACTGGGCATTGAACTCAGGGGCACTCGACCACTGAGCCACATCCTCAGCCCTATTTTGTACTTTATTTAGAAACAGGGTCTGAGTTGCTTAGCACCTCGCCATTGCAGAGGCTGGCTTTGAACATGCGAATCTCCTGCCTCAGCCTCCCAAGCCACTGGGATTATAGGCATACATCACTGTGCCCAGCTGGGGAGGGCTTCTTCATGAGCGCCACTCTGGGCAGCCAAAGCCAGCATCAGAACCCCTCCCAGGCCACTCTCCCCATGCCTGGCCGCAGTAGTCATAAGCACCACACATAAGTTCATCATTTTTAGACAGAGCATGAACAGGGTGGGGAGACTAAGTTGAGCCCAGGGGTTCTTGGCTCCTGGAGGCCCAGGTACAGCAAACACAAAGTGAACACAAGAGGCAGGCAATTATCAGATTTGGTCTTGAACTTGGGGGTGGGAAAGTGATGATTTTAGAAAGGGGGAGCAATAGGAAGCAAGCCAGGTCTAAGGAAGGCTTGGGTGGCCCAGGGTGGGGGGACAGCCCTACTTGGGGCTCTTAGTTGGGAGAAAAGGGAGACGAGGCCCCTCCCCTGAGTGCTGAGGAAAAGGCACTTGACTCAATCTCCTCGTGCCCCCATCCACAGAGGAGCTGGAGTCCATCTCCTGGCCCCATCTAATGGCCCAGAGGCTTTTCCTGGTTGAGCCTCTGGAAGAAGCTTTTGCCAAATTCATAAGTGCTGATCATGATAGCACAGGATGGGGCAGCCTTGATGATCCTCGGGAGGAAGCCTAAAACAAGAAAGGCGGCCAGGTCAGGGGTCAGGGGTCAGGGTTCCAAACAAATGGACGCGGGCATGCACAGACAGACACCCACCTGCAAAGAGTCCCTTGGTGCCTGATTCAGCCCGTATCCTCCGAAGCAGCAGCCAGGTTGAGTCAACACGTGGGGGCTTCACTGCAAATTCAAGGCTGATTCAGCAGAGAATCCATTTAGGCCCCTACCTGCCCACCAGCCCCACTTGCCTGGCAGCTCACCTCGAACAGCCTCTACAGCTCCCAGCGCAACCTGCCGCTGTGTCTTCACCACATCAAAGGGTAGAGTCAAGATGGCAGCCACCTGGTAGGGTGAGAAGAGGGCTGGCTCATCCCCATTCCCACAACCCCTGTCCTTGGCACACTGGTGGCTCCTGGGGCTGGGAGGGATGAAGGCCTTCCAGGGATGGCTAAGGACCCTGAAAGATGCTAATGTACTGCTGGTGAGGACTTTTCTCCTGGGCATTTCCATCAACCCTCAAGTGCCCCCAGGGACATCTCCACTGGCCTCACACCCAGCCCAGTCAACTCACCGTCCCTGAGATGCCGCCAGCTGCAAAGCTGATGCCCACAGATGTCTGGTCCTTTGGTCTGGGCCCATTCAGCCATCTCTTCACCAGCTCATAGTTGAACCAGTACAGAGCTTGAGAAGTGGGGGGGTGTTCATAAGAGATGAGGAGGCCATGAAGGTGGGCCCAGACCTCTCATCTCTCACCTGCAACCAGGCCCTCCTGGCTGCAGCCTTGTCTGTTCTGTGCCAGGATTTGTAACAGGCTCCCTGAAGGAATTAGCTCGTGAAAACCTGGGTGAATACCTTCATTGCTGGCTTCCTTTAACAAACGAGGAACCCAGGGCTCAGAGAAGTGAAGTGACCTCATGGCCATGAGTGAACAGAGCAGGACTGGCTGTAGATCCCTTGTATGTCACTCTAGGATTCCCATACCCCACTCCCTATACTCCTGGATGCCTACCTGAGAAGGGTACATCACGAAGGGCTGTGGGGCCCCAGCCCAGCCACAGTGAGCGCCAGCCACCCTGAGCCACTGCAGCCCGGACACAGGTGCCTAGCTCACGGTATGATACATGCTGAGCCTGCAGCTTTGTCCGCACAAGTTCCAGGGGGCTGATCACTGTCACAGTGCCCACTGCAGGGAGTAGACAGTGCAGAGTTCACATTTCAGATCCCACATGGTAGTTCCCAGCTGTTGCCCAGGGTTTAGGGGTCTAAAACATCCCCCCCACCATCAAGGTGGCAGAGTTTGGGGCTGGGAGCTGGGATGGACTGGACTCAGGTACAGGCAGGGACAGAGGAAGATCAAGGGCCCAGGCTGTGCTCACAGCGAGCCAGTGCGCCAGCAACCATAGGTGCATAGAGGTCAGAAGTCAGGGCTTGCCCACAGAGGAAGGCCTTGAGTTGGTCGTAGGCAGTGAAGTAGACAGCGGTAGCTGGCACAGTCATCACCCTAGGGGTGTAGAGAGAGGTAAGCTGGGACTCCCAAGGACTCCCAAGTATCCCCTGCCTCAGCCAGCCAGCCAACAGAGAGCAAGGGATCAACAGGCACCAAGGGAAGGGAATACCTGGGACTTGGCTACTCACAGGGTGGCTGGGAGGCCACTCCACAGGGTCCTGGTGCCCTCGTGCCTCACAATCTTCACAAAAGCATCCTAGCCCCACATGGGTACCAGAGAAAGGGCAAAGAACAGACATTAACAAGGCCTGAGACGGGCTGGCCCAGGCTGGGCCCTAGCCTAATGCCCTCAGCCTCTGCTCATAGCCCTGAGAGGCAGTTAGTTTCTCAGGTCTCCAAACATGCAGCCTACCAGTTAGTTCCAGGTGGACTCCTGTTCCCCCTTCAAAACCTTTTAGGGGCTGGGTTTGTGGTTCAGTGGTAGAGCACTTGCCTAGCACATGTGAGGTACTGGGTTCAATCCTCAGCACCATATATAAACAAATTAATAAAATAAAGGTCCATTAACAACTAAAAATTTTTTTAAATAATAATAATAATAAACTTTTGAGCTGGGCACAGTGGCACATGCCTGTAATCCCAGCACTTAGGGAGGCTAAGACAGGAGAACTGTGAGTTCAAAGCCAGCCTCAGCAATGGCGAGGTGCTAAGCAACTCAGTGATCGAGTGCCCCGGAGTTTAATCCCTGGTACACACACACGCATAAAAAACAAACTTTTGGAAGTCTAAGAATATAGCTCAGTGGTAGAGCTCTTGCCTAGCATGGGCAGGGCCCTGGGTTTGATCCCCAGTACAGGAAAATAAAACAAAACAAAAACCTCACAAAGGCACTACTTCCTCTGGGAAGCCCTTCCCAAACTGAACTGGCTCTCCCTACATGCCTTGCAACACCCATCTTCCCTGCTCCTCACCAGAGTGCCAGTGAAGCGGGTAGGATCACGAAACCAGGTGGTACAGCGGGTACCATTTGGGCATAAGTACAGGGGCTCCAGGACACCATTGCAGTACAGGAGGCACTTCCCTGTGGATTGGAGAGAGGAGGGCACTGGGGAAGGGGAAGAGGTATTAGGATGACAGGGCCCTGGAAACTTGCAGGGAGGTGGTGAGTCCCTATCCCTGGCAGGCCAATAGAGGCTGAAATCCCTGCATGGATGTTCTTATATAGGACACAGCTAGGGGACATGACCTGAAAGTATGTGCTAACTCATGACTAGGAGGCCCACAGGTGACCTGAGGACACTGGGACACTCTCTCCCTGAACCCTCCCAGGCTCCTTGTGGATTGGGGAACTCACATTTGGTGTAGGACAGGCTCCAGAGTCTGGTGGGACGCATCAGTTCTAAAATACAAGGCAGCCCCCCAAGTCAAGAGAGCTCCCCACCCACCTCAAGGACTCCATCTCTGGGAGATCCTCCCTTTGTTCAGGCCTCCCACCCCTCCATTTGGCATCATGGTCAGGTACTCACCACTGGCTACTGAGGGGCGCTGAGACTGCAAGCGGACCTTTACCACATCCAGGGGTGTTGCTGGGGGAGAAGGCTCCTTTCAGGACCCCACCCTTTCACCCTCCTTCACGACAAAGGTGCCTCCCATCTTTGGTCTACCCCAATCCCCAGCTGCTCACATCCCACTTCCCCAGGTCTTACTGAAGAGGGAGGTGACCACAGCCCCAGCCCCTGAGGCCACCATTTGTTGGAGAGGGCTGATGCCCCCAAGGTCCTGGTCAGCCATCTTGTTGTTTCAATCCTGAAAAACAAACTTCAGTCACATGGAGCACCAACATATCTGGGAGTGTGGCTCAATGATAGAGTACTTGTCTACCATGCAAGGAGGCCCTGGGTTCTATCCCCTGAGCAGAAACCAAAAACTAAAATCAAAAAAAAAAAAAAGGAATACCAACTGATAAGCCTCTCAGGGGGAGGGGTAGCCATGAGGCAGCTCTTTGGGATTTTAACCGATGTTCACCCCCATAGCTCACCCATCAATTGCCTCAATACCTCACAATAATCTTCCAAAACAGCTAGTGTCAATCTCATTTTGCCAATGGGGAAACCAAGGCTCAGGGAGGATAAGTGACCTATCCAAGGTCACTCCAGCACTCCAGGAATACTTGGTTAATGGTGATTATGGCCCAACGCCATTTCCTCACCCACACCACACATGCTTACTGTGCACTTAAGTGCAGACGCCGGGTTTGGCCTTGGCGACCCAAAGATCAAAACTCCCGAGCCGCTTCCTCAGCCCCAGGGTGGGCATCTGCACCCTTCGAGTTACTGGGCGAAGAAAGGTGGGGCTGGGCATCAAGGGAAACGTGTAAACAAATCTGAAGTCGGCGAGAAGGGTCCATCTGCCTTTCCCCGACGGCAGGCCGGGGTGCCCGGCACTCCCCCACACCCTGCGTTGCGGGGCCGGACAGACCAGGCCCGGAGACCTGGATAGGAAACACATTTCCTCCGCCTCTCCCCCCAGAATACGAGATGGGGATTCAGCCAAGAGAGCACCAAGCAGGAACGCGGAGAAAGACCTCCGGGACCTGCCCAGTCCCAGCGCTGGGTATGAGGGCCCAGGGGCCCGCGACTCAGCGCTCCCAGCCCGGACTCAGTTCGGAGGGACCCCCGGGGATCCCACTCCCGCCTCGGATCCCAGACGGCCCCCAGCTTAGGCCCGCCCACCTGGCTCTAAGCCGGTGCTCGCGCGGCGCGGCGCCAGGGGCCCAGCGGGCCCATAGCGGCTCCGCGACCGGTGCAGGGTGCGCGCGCGCTCGCCGGCCTCACACAGGGCGGACTGAGAAACTGGTCTAGTTGGCTCCGCCCCCGAACGGCTTCTAAGCCCCGCCTCCGCAGGCCGACAGGTCCCTTACCCGGAGTGCCACCGGTCCCGCCCACTCGATTTCGCTTCCCCCACCTGCCGTGGCCCCGCCCCCGGGTCGCTGTCTCGCGGGCGGATTCCATCCTTGCGCAGCGCTCCTTGAAGCCTAAGGGTCAAGGTCGCTGCCTCCAGGTCGCGCTTGGCCTGGCTGCAGCGCCGCACTTGACGCGTGTTTTCACAAGCCCCACCCCGCCTACACCCCGCGGATCACTGCACTAGGAGTCTCAGCGCTCACAGGAACTTTCCAGACGGCGTGGGTATCGCACTTCGCCTCTTCGGTGTCCTCAGCTACGAGGCGGCGGCGAGAATCAGTTTTTCGAGGTTGCTAGGGAATAAAACAGTAATGGGCAAACGTTGGCCCATTACTCCTTGTTGGCCCCGACTACTCCTTGCTGAAGTTTTGCTACTTTATGGCGATGGTGTCTA
Organism: Geosciurus inauris; assembly: GCA_004024805.1. Taxonomy (NCBI): domain Eukaryota; kingdom Metazoa; phylum Chordata; class Mammalia; order Rodentia; family Sciuridae; genus Geosciurus; species Geosciurus inauris. The sequence continues at coordinate 74,324 of PVHX01006532.1, read as the reverse complement.
GCAGGAATTACATCATCCCCATTTTACCGATAGTGGACCGCGGCTGCAACTCCAAAACTGCTTTGTGAACTGCAGAGCACTTGCGGGTGTGGCAGTTAGGTTAGACGAGCCATAACCCGGGCCAGGCGTCCTGGACAGAGGGAAAGCTGACCTGGGCTCCAGGAGATCTGGATACCACTCACCTGGGACCTTGGGCAAATGACAGCACCGCGTTAGGTCAGGGATTCCTGGAGCGCATGGTGAAAGGATTGAGTGGGAGTGTAAGGAACCGACAATTTTTGTGTTGGTTATTTTCACATCGTCTTCCAAGGCTCAAAACTTTTTGAAATAGGCCCCACCATTTTACAGATTAAACTGAGGTTCAAAGTTAAGAGCCCGGCATTCAAACCGTCAGGAACTTTTCTTCCTGCACCAGGCTGCCTCCCCAGGTGAGGCGGGCTTAAATCTAGCACCGACGTTTCTGATCCGGTTTCTCAGCGAGAAGCCTTTCTCCCGCACCAGCCCCTCACCCGAGACCCCACCTCCACCTCGCCTTTAAAACTTTTGAGTCATTGTGATTTTTTTTTTTTTTTGGTCCTAACACGGAAAAACGAATTCGAAGTGAACCTGTGCCTTTAAGAAGGGTAGTTGGTGATTTTGACGTCACATACTTCTCCGCCCCTCAGGCTCCAACTGGTCGGGACCGGAGCGGGAGCTTCCTAGCCAGCTAGGTTAGCACGTGGATACCAAGGGGCCAACCATAAGCTTTCCCGGAGATAAGGCCTTGCGGCTCTCCACTGCTCAAAACTCCGGATTAGCGGGGGCGGAGAGCTTGCAATCGTGAAGTAGCCGCTTAACGGAAGGGTCCAAGGGAAATCGCCCTTTCCATTCCCTTCCTATCTCAAACTGGGAAATGACATAAAATCATTTCACAGATCCAGCCCCCATCACGACCTCAAAGTTAATGGTTTACCCAACAGTTTCACAGCCAACAGCGAAGAAATTATTCTTCCTATTTTACAGAGGAGGAAACGGTAATACTTTACTAGTGCGAGAGAACCCAGCCTCTCCTCCACAAACACACACTTTTCCATTTTACGGATGAGAAAACGGAGTCTCTTGAGGGAAGGAAGGGAGGGAGGGAGGGAGGAAGGAAGGGAGTTACCAATTAGGTCGCTCTACTCCCCCAGTACCACTTGGTTGCCTCAAGATCTGAACACGCATGCGTGTGTGGGAAGGAAGGTCCTGGTTTCCAAAGTCCCGCTATCTCTTACAGTGGCTGTAAACCTTTAGCAAGTATCTTAATCGCTATAAATCTTACTTTCCCCTTTATAAAATAAGCTGATGATGATAATGACGCACCTACCTCGAAGGGATTATGTAAGGATTTAATGAATTAATACCTATGAAGCCCTTTTGTTGCGGTAAAGTCCTTAGAATTCTGGGTGACATAGGGCACGCACTCAAGAACTACTAATACTACTACTCTTATTAATTGCTCCTCGTCCCCCACCCCCTGTAGCACATCAAATTCCCTGAGGTTCTGGTCCCACCTCTGCCTCCTGATGTGCAGGCATCGATAATAACTCCTTACACCCAGAGCAAATGTCACAAAAGCAAAGTAGTAGAGCCATGAGTCAAACCTGATGACTCCTGAGCCTCAGTTTCCCAAACAGTAGAATGAAGCACTTGTACTACATTTCTGATTTTCTTCTTGCAGTGCTCTTAACTAGAATGCCTTCAAGATTTGTCACTATGTCTCTTTCCTCATCTGAAAATAAAGACAATGTCACATGTCCTACCAGCTTACATACTCTGAGCTACATGAAAACTACATGTTAAGAAATGGTTTTGTAGCCGGGCGCGTGGCTCAAGCCTGTAATCCCAGCACTTAGGGAGGCTGAGACAGGAGAATCGCGAGTTCAAAGCCAGCCTCAGCAATGGCGAGGCGCTAAGCATCTCAGTGAGACCCTGTCTCTACATAAAAACACAAAATAGGGCTGAGAATGTGGCTCAGTGGTTGAGTACCCTTGAGTTCAATCCCCAGTACCAAAAAAAAAAAAAAAAAAAAAAAGAAATGGTTTTGTGGGGCTGGGATTGTGGCTTAGCGGGGGAGCGCTTGCCTCGCATGCGTGGGGCCCTGGGTTCGATCCTCAGCACCACATACAAACCAATGAAGTGAAGACATTGTGTCCATCTACAACTAAAAAAATATTTAAAAAAAAAGAAAGAAAGAAAGAAATGGTTTTGTGCCAGGCAAGATGACAGACGCTTGTTATCCCAGCAGCCCAGGAGCCTGAGGGAGGAGGATCACGAGTTCAAAGCCAGCCTCAGCAACTTAGTGAGACTCTGTCTCTAAGTAAAATATAAAAAAATGGCTAGGCATGTGGCTCAGTGGTTAAGCACCCTTGGGTTCAATTCCCAGTACCCCCCCCCAAAAAGAAAAGAAATGGTTCTGTGGACCCTATTAGGGATCAAGAGCTGAGTAGATCTCAGTCCTGAGAAGCTCTGCAGTCCTGCCTAGATGCGCCTGCCAGAGGAGCAAGCCTGGAGGCCTGAGGAGGGGTAGTCAATAGCCTAGCTGTGTCAGCCAGAGACAAACTGATCAAGTGCCTAGTGGTCCCCCTCAGGCAGCATGTGACCCCTGTGTGGCCATTAGCATCCTCCTCAGACAGATTAAAAGGCCAAAACTCCTTTCAACTGCAAAAGGGGAGAAAATAGTAGCAGCTGCAGGATGGTTGTGGAGATTGATAGACAAATCTAGCCTGACACCCAAGGAACTGGTTTATTATGAGACTGGATTCTTCTAGGGTAAGCCCTGGGGCAGGGGCAGTGTCCCCTCCAGCTCCCCCCAACCTTGGGGACTAAGAAGACTGCATGAGTGGAAGCAGGGCTCAGGCAGTCCAGGGGCAGGAACTAACAGAACCTCTGAATCCAAGGCCAGCACTGTCCTCCATCTAGAGTAACCTTCTGAAAGGAGGCTCTGGGCTGCTAAGCCACTGCCCTCCTAGGCCCCTTGTTAAATCCAAAGTCTGATCTTTGAATCCTGACAGTAGGAAAGGGAAAGGGAGCCATACAGGTATTCACGGGGACAAATGGAGAATAGTACATAGGTCTGTATGGGCAGGGTTACTTCATCCATGTTGAATTTCAAGAGTATGGGGTTTAGAGGAGACTGCCCTTGTCTTAGGCAACATACATGATATGTTTGAGGGTGAATGAAGTGTTATGAAGTTTACAACTAAGTCTCAAATGGTTTAGCCAGCTACTTGGAAGACTGAGGCAGGAGGATGGCAAGTTCCATGCCAACCTGGGCAATTTAGAAAGACCCTGCCTCAAAATTAAAAAAAGGAGACAGGCACGGTGACACACTCCTATAATCCAGATACTCAGGAAGCTGAGGCAAAAGGATTGCAAGTTTTTGCAATCTTCAGCAATTGCCAGGTTCAACAATTTACCGAGGCCCTAAGCAATTTAGCAAGACTGTCTCAAAATTTAAACATAATTAATTAATTAAAAGGGCTGTGTGTGGCTCACTGATAAAGCACACCTGAGTTAAATCCCAGTACCAAAAACAGGTAGGTAGGTAGATAGATAAATGGAGCCGGGAGCAGTAGTGCACACCTTGTAATCCCAGCGGCTTGGGATGCTGAGACAGGAGGATTGCAACTTCAAGACCAGCCTCAGCAATTTAGCAAGGCCCTAAGCAACTTAGTGAGACCATATTTCAAAATAAAAAATAAGGGCTGGGATGTAGCTCAGTAGTAAAGCGCTCTAGGTTATAAATCCTCAGTATCAAATAAATAAAAATATCTGGTGATGTGACTCAGTGGTAGAGTGCCCCTGGATTTAATCCCCAGGACCTAAAAAGAAGAAAAGAAGCTGGACACAGTGGCCCATGCCTGTAATCCCAGCACTTTGGGAGGCTGAGACAGGAGAATCGCGAGTTCAAAGCCAGCCGCAGCAACGGCAAGGCACTAAGCAACTCAGTGAGACCCTGTCTCTACATAAAACACAAAATAGGGCTGGGGATGTGGCTCAGTGGTCTTGAGTTCAATCCCGGGTACTCCCCAAAATAAATAAATAAATACATACATACATAAATAAATGCAATAGCCTGGACCATCACAGCTGGGAAAGTCCTCTCTGCCTTCCCCTCCCCAAGATCTGAGAAGGGGAGTTGGGAATTTCTGGACACCCATGGGTTCATTAGAGGAACCCTGAGCATGGTTTCACAAGGCAGTCCCCCCAGAGGGGAAGGGTCCTGGCTAAAACGAACTTCCAGTATTGTCCCGCTACATACCTGGCTCCCAGAGCTCTGTTCGGCTGGAGGAATGTGGATTCATGTCCCTCTGTTGTGGAAGGCAGTTTTTGACCAGGCGTAACTATTAAATTCAAAATGCCTGAACCCTTGACCGGGCCAGGACACTTCTGAGAGTTTCTCTAGACATCTGCTTGCACGATTGTGAAATGATATACGAACTTGGTCTTTTTTTGTTGCAGCCATGTTTTTAACAACAGAATGTCCCTAGGGAGGGAACTGCTAAGTGCCCGACAGCATCTCCATATGATGGATACCATGCATTTGGAAAGGGAGGCAGATCTCTATATCATGGTGTAAAACAATCTGAAAGATAGAGTTAAGCAGCAGTGTGCTGGGCAGTTGCTCTCAACAGGAGCACCACTGCCCCCTAGGGGATATTTTTTGAAAAAATTTGAGGCTATTGCCATTTTTGGTTGTCCTGAGGTCAGGGCTTCTGGCGTTTGATAAATGGCAGGTCAGGGATGCTCAATGTCCTGTAAAGTGTAGGACATTCTGACACAACAAGGAATTTCAACAACAAGAACATATCTCTCAATTTTTCTCTGTCTTTCTGGACAATCACAGGCATGAGAAACATGTTCATAATTATCAGACCTGGAAGGCAACCCTGTTTTACCACGTTTTAAAAATGGGTTTTTTGTTTTCTGTTTTGGCCAGGTGCAGTGGCGCACACCTGTAATCCCAGAGGCTCGGGAGCCTGAGGCATGAGAATCACAAGTTCAAAGCCAGCATCAGCGACTTAGCGAAACCTTGTCTCAAAATATAAAATAAAAAAAGGACGGGTGTCTCTGTGGTTAAGCGCCCCTGAGTTCAATCCCTGGTACCAATTTTTTTTTTGTACCAGGGATTGCACTCAGGGGCACTCAACCACTGAGTCACATCCCCAGCCCTATTTTGTGTTTTATAACAGGGTCTCACTGAGTTGCTTAGCACCTTGCCATTTGTGAGGCTGGCTTTGAACTCGTGATCCTCCTGTCTCAGCCTCCCAAAGTGCTGGGATTACAAGTGTGAGCCACTGCGCCCGGCTCAATTTTTTTTTTTCAATTAAAAAATACAGTTTTTTGTTTGTTAGTTTATTGCCATAATGGGGATTGAACCCAGTGGCGCTCTACCACTGAGCTACATCCCCTGTTCTTTTTATTTATTTTAAGACAGAGTCTCTCTAAGTTGCCCTAGCTAGCCTCCAATTTGCAATCCTCCTGCCTCAACTTCCTAAATAGATGGGATTACAGTTGCTCCACCATGCCTGGCTAAAAATAGTTTTAATATACATTGAACTTTCCAGGAATAAAACCACCATGCAATCCTAGGGAAGCTCAATCTTCATTCCCACTGCCCTTTACAGTATAGCTTATATTTTATTCAGATTTCTTAAAATCTCATGTGTAGGAATATTATCTATGAATTGCATTTATGAATATTACAGGAGAGCTAGAAAACAGCAATCACCAACAGCAGGTTCTGGATCTGCTTTTGTTAAAAACCTTGCCAAGGACTGTGAGTTCATCAAACACCAGCCAGCCCCTGCTTTTTGGAGGCTACAAGTTCTGGCTCCGCAGTGCATGGTATTCATCAAATGCAGATGTCGTGCACCTGGCAGTTCCCTCTTTTTTTGGAACTGGGAACTGAACCTAGGGGTGCTTAACCACTGAGCCACACCCCAGCCCTTTTTTATATATTTTTAGAGACAGGGTCTTGCTAAATTGCTGAGACTCCCTTTGAACTCCTAATCCTCCTGCCTCAGCCTCCTGAGACAATGAGATTACAAGTGTGTGCCACTGCACTGGCCCTTTTGAAGAATATTCTGCTGTTACAAACAAGGCTTCATTGAGCCTGGCAGGGTGGTGCATGCCTGTAATTCCGACAGCTTGGGAGGCTGGGACAGGGGGATCACAAATTCAAAGTCAGCCTCACCAAAAAGCGATGCGGGAAGCAACTCCGTGAGACCCTATCTCTAAATAAAATACAAAATAGGGCTGGAGATGTGGCTCAGTGGCCAAATGCCCCTGAATTCAATCCCTGGTACAAAAAAAAAAAAAGCTTCATTGAAAAAGAACTGGGATAAATTGGCCACCAAACCAACACGGCCATGGCACAGGAATAATTATCGTGACCTACCTCAAAAGGTGTGTTAAAAATTAAAGGAGAGGGCCGGGACTGTGGCTCAGCGGTAGAGCGCTTGCCTCGCGTGCGTGGGGCCCTAGGTTCGATCCTCAGCACCACATACAGAGCAATAAAATAAAGACATTGTGTCCATCTACAACTAAAAAAATATTAAAAAAAAAAAAAATTAAAGGAGAGCCAGGCGCGGTGGCGCGAACCTGTAATCCCAGCACTTTGGGAGGCTGAGATAGGAGAATCGCAAGTTCAAAGCCAGCCTCAGCAACGGTGAGGCGCTAAGCAACTCAGTGAGACCCTGTCTCTACATAAAACACAAAATAGGGCTGGGGATGTGTCTCAGTGGTCGAGTGCCCCTGAGTTCAATCCCCAGTACCAAAAAAAAAAAAAAAACAATTAAAGGAGAGCTTATACAGAAGCTTGAATGATGTATATTTCAATAAACATTAGCAAGACCTACTTTTTAAAAATCCTGAAATCAGCCGGTGTGGTGGCTCAAGCCTGTAATCCCAGCACTTAGGGAGGCTGAGACAGGAGAATCGCGAGTTCAAAGCCAGCCTCAGCAATGGCGAGGTGCTAAGCAACTCAGTGAGACCCTGTCTCTGCATAAAACACAAATAGGGCTGGGGATGTGTCTCAGTGGTCGATTACCCCGAGTTCAATCCCTGGTACAAAAAAAAAAAAAAAACAACTGAAATCAAGTATACTAGCCACCATCCTAACAAGAGATTGAATGAAAGAATGAAAGTTCCCGGCTGGGCATTTGAGGACAGGCTTCCCTACTAACTTGTTGGAGACTTTGTCTCTTTTCTGGGCTCAGTTTCTTCATCTTTTAAATGGAAAGAATAGCCAGGAGTGGTGGCACATGCCTGTAATCCCAATGACTTGGAAGGCTGAGGAAGGAGGATTGCAGGTTGGAGGCCAGCCTGGGCAACTTAGTGAGATCCTGTCTCAAAAAAAAAAAAAAAGGGCTGAGGATGTAACTCAGTGGTAAAGCACCCCTGGGCTCAATCTCCACTACCAAGACATAAAAACAAAATTAAAAGAATAATGCTCTTGGGGCTGGGGTTATGGCTCAGTGGTAGCGTGCTCGCCTAGCATGCGGGAAGCACTGGGTTCAATCCTCAGCACCACATAAAAAATAAAATAAAATAAAGATATTCTATCCACCTACAACTAAAAAATAAATATTTAAGAAAAAAAAAAAAAAGAATAATGCTCTTGACCATACTTCCTTCCCGGGGTGAGGATTGAATAGAGGCATGTGGGATGGGAAAGGTGGTTTATGAGGGGAAGCTGCCCTGAGAGCTGCCACTGCTCTGCTCTTTGGGTTCTGGAGATGATGCTGAGCTATGTAGGAAGGCTAGTTTCCTCACTTAGACCCTGGCCCATTGCCTCAGAGACAAGTGACCAGGTTAACCAGAGGAACTCTTTGATGTCCTAAGAAAGAATGCCTGTTTTTAATGTGCCAGTTTACAAGATTACCTCACATCCATTATCCTATTTGAACCTCATATGACTGTGTGAAGGGTACGCTGGGGTTATTGTGTTATGAGGAAACTGAGGAGTTAAGTAGCCTCTCCAAGTCACTCAGAGTTGCTGTCTCCTGACTCCTAGAGAAACTGCCTACAGCATCCAGCAGAGTCTGGGATCTGACTAACTTGGACTCAGATATTGACATCACCACCTCCTGGCTGGGTGACTTGGGACAAGACCCTTAGCATCTGGCTCATGTGTGAGATGGAGCTAATACTCTGCTGTGTCACTGTACAGGCTCAGCACAGACATTCAAAACATAGTCCAGATCTTGTTCTCTCGGCTCCTGCTTCCTGCCCTACCCTCCTGAACTCCTAGCCCTAACAGCCAGTGAGTCCACAGTGGCCACAGCCCAAGTTGTTCTTCATTTCCACACCCCAAACCGTCCACATACTGCTGTTGGTGACAGCAGGGCTCCATCTTCAAGAGTCTACAAGCAGGCGCACGCCTGTAATCCCAGCATTTAGGGAGGCTGAGATAGGAGAATCGCAAGTTCAAAAACAGTCTCAGCAATGGCGAGGCTGCTAAGCAACCTCAGTGAGACCCTGTCTCTACATAAAACACAAAATAGGGCTGGGGATGTGGCTCAGTGGTTGAGTGCCCCTGAGTTCAATCCCCAGTACAAATAAATAAATAAATAAATAAAGTCCACAAGCAATGCAGTGACCATTCAGTGAGGGCTGGGGATGTAGCTCAATGGTAAAGTGCTTGCCCAGTATGTGTGAGGCCCTGGGTTCCATCCCCAGCACCAAAAGCAAAAGAAAACCTCAGAGACCAGTCGGTGACATAGCTATGCCCAACAATTCTCAAGTTCAGAAAAACACAGGGTGGGGAAAAGTACCCCATATACTCTCAGGGTAGACCATACACCCCATGGCCAGGCCACCAAGCAGGGCTCAGGCCCTGCAAGTCTTCCAGGCCCAATGGCCACCCAGTCCCAGAGGAAGTTCATAGTGTCCTTAGATATGAGCCAAGGGACATCATCATAGAGCAGCTGAGGATGATTTAGAGTACCCAAATGCTTATGTTTTGTTTGGTTGGGATGTCTTATTTTTCACTTTAGTAGGATCAGAGTCTATATCACTAATTTTGCCAGGCATGGTGGCATACGCCTGTAATCCCAACAGCCCCAGGTGAAGACATTTAGGGTCAGAGAAATAAGCCCAAGTCACCCAGCTGGTGAGAGGAAGAGCTGAAACTGAGCTCAGGAGATAGGGATGATGTCTGTCCGTCTGATTCCAGCTTACTTCCAGGCTTGTGGGAAAGAGTGAATAAACTCTTGCCTCTGGTCCTCTTGTCTGTCTGTTGGGTGGGGAAGGACAAAAGCGTTACTTTGGGTTATAATTGCTGGCATGCCCCAAAATTGAACCCAGGATGCATCTCCATTGAGCTACATCCCCAGTCCTCACACTTGGTTTAAAAACAGTGATTGAGTAAAAAGGAAACAAAATAGGGAAGTGACCTGCCCTCTGTCACTGGCACATTCTTGGATTATGCTGGGACAAGAACATAGTACTGCTAACTTCATCCAGTACATGTGTTTCCAAATACCCTGCCACAGCCTAGGAACCAGCCTGGTCCTGCCTCCCCTCCTCACGCCCCCACAGCCCAGCACCCCACTGCTGCCCCTGCTCTGGTTTCTCTTTCCTCCTAAAGAGGAATACTCCTGTGCAATGGGACGTCCCCTACCCCACCCATGGGCTGAGAACTCAGCCTCTACCCCTGCTGTCTCTGCCTGCCTGTCCTGCGGGTCAGTTGCACAGAAAGATGGAGCCAAGTAGAAACAGGGGTCCATGCCTGCCTAGGGAGCTTCTGGAGACCTGGGTACAAAGCCCAACCACACCCCGCTCCCCATCACTGGGGATTGAACCCAGAGGCGCCTTACCACTGAGCTACATCCCTAGCCCTTTTACTTTTTTATTTTGGGACAGGGTATCACTAAATTGCTGAGGCTAGTCTTGAACTTGCAATCCTCCTGCCTTGGATCCTCCTGTAATTACAGGTGTGCACTGCCAGGCCCTGCTGCTGGCTCCATCTTGAACTAAAAAAAATCCCTGCTTCTTTTTTTTTTCTTTCATATTTTAATTTATTTATTTGTTCTATTTAGGTTTACATGATATCAGAGTGCAATTTGATTCATTTTACACAGATGGAGTATAGCATTTCATTTAAAATCCCTGCTTCTTTAGAGCATTTGCAGTTTGCATTTTCCTAACCCTACCATTCCCATTTGATCTTTATAATGAAGAAGGAACTCTAGGAATGTGCATTTCATCTTAAATTTGAGGATGAAGAAGTTGAGGGGGACCTGGGCCCAGAACTAGGTCAGGTTATATAATTTGCAGGGTCCAGAGCAAATGAAAATATGGGATCCCTTGTTAGAAAATTATTTAAAAATTCAGGACAGAGGGTGTAGCTCAGTGGTTCAGCACTTATCTCGTGCATGTGAGGTTCTGGGTTCCACTCCCAGCGTCACCAAATATAATTCCAAGAACTCAACAGGAGAGCATTCAACCGGGCACAGGCCCCTCTTGGTACCAGGTCCTGGTTGCATCCTGTGAGGTTGGTCCTGCCTCAACCTAGAACTCTGGCACGGGCACTTTAGACTTCATGAATCCTCCAGGCTTCGGCCTGAGCCTGTCAGAGCCTCAGTTTCCTCTCCTGGGAAGTGAGGGAGCACTGAGCACCAATCTCCCTTCCATTGTAACTTTTTGGAACAGTTGACTATCTCCCACCCTCAGCTTCTGGGACACTCTCTCTCTCTCTCTCTCTCTCTCTCTCTCTCTCTCTCTCTCTCTCTCTCTCTCGCTCTCTCTCTGTCTCTCTCCCCTCCTCCACCCTTGAGAAATCCAAAAAGGAATGTTGGGTGGCTGTGTGACTCTCTCTGGGCTTCTGTGGAGGGTGTGGGGTCTCCTTATCAAGCTAGGACTTCTGGGTGACTCATCTACCCCTCATGTCCACTGGGTACAGAGCCCAGCAGGCAGCCGATCAGGTGCCCCGTGATGAAGGCAGAGGCCTCAGGAACTGGGGCAACAATTGCTCAACAATGACTCAGGCAGGAAGGGCAACAGGAGGTGGCAGTGGGGAAGGCGGCTGGTTTTGCAAACTTTCTCCAACCCTAGCCTTCCAGAGTGGCCAAGTTTAGCAAAAACAAAACAAAACAAAACAAAACAAAACTCAATGTAGGGCTGGGGTTGTAGCTTGGTTGTAGAGCGCTTACCTAGCACGTGTGAGGCACTAGGTTCAATTCTCAGCACTACATAAAAATAAATAAATAAAACAAAGGTATTGTGTCCATCTACAACTAATAAATAAAGCATTGGTCTAACAATGAGATATTAAAAAAAAACACAAGGTGCCCAGCGAAATTTGAATTTCAGATAAACAATGAATAATTTTTAAGTGTAAGCATGTCTCACATATTGCATGGGACTTACACTACAGAAAATTCACTTTTAATTTGGAAATATAAATTTAATTGGGCATTCTGAATTTTATCTGGCAACTCCTGGGGAAATAGGCTGTGGCCTTTCTGTGGGTGCAAAATAGTAATTGTGAATGAAGAAACCCCGAATCAGGGAGAGCGTGAGAGAAGTGGAGGAAGGGAAGAAGAAAAAATACTGAAAACTCTGTATCTACCTGTGCAGGTAGCACCAGGTGGGCCTACCTGGAGAAGCAGAATCGGAAGGAAGTGTGATTTCACCATGGGGAGCCTCACTTGGCCAGGTATTACAAAGCTGGGCCTTCCGAGAAACTGCAGCAGCACAAAGACCTCTTCTTCAAGCCCTGATTCTTGGGATCAAGTCAGAAAAATTTCAGACATGTAGCCAGGCATGGTGGCACACACCTGTAATCTCAGCACTTTGGGAGGCTAAGACAGGAGAATCGCAAGTTCAAAGCCAGCTTCAGCAATGGCGAGGTGCTAAGCAACTCAGTGAGACCCTGTCTCTACATAAAACACAAAATAGGGCTGGGGATATGGCTCAGTGGTCGAATGCCCCTGAGTTCAATCCCCAGTACCAAAAAGAAAAAAAGAAAAAAAATTTCAGACATATTATAACAGGGGTACACTTGATACTTTGACTATATCCCTTATCTTTTTGAAACTTACATGTTCTTTTTTTTTTTCATTTTTGCAATCTCCTTGACCTTCTCCTTTTTGATCTTCTTTTCCCTAACCTTCTCCTCTCTGACCTTCATCTCCCTGATCTTCTTTTCCCTGAACTTTTCCTTCCTGATCTCACCTCCTTAAACTCATTTTCTCTGAATACCTCTTTTAAAACCCCCTGTTCCTGCTGATGGGCAGAATCACAGCATTTGGGACAGGGCTCCCTTGCATTTCTCCTTTGCTAGCAAAGCAAGAAACTGTCTTTTTCCTTTTTCTCAAAACTGTGTCCTCATTATTAGATTGGCATTGGGGACAAGGGCCGAGCTTTTGGCAACAGTGTTACTCAGTAATAAGAATGAGTTTATGAGGAGAGAGGAAAGGGATACTATTAAGGTAGAGGGTGGGTCCTCTCAGAGAGGAGAGGAACCATGTGCCTCTCCTGCACTCCAGTTGGTTGGGGGAATCACAGAGAAGTTTCCAGAGAATCCCCCAGGTCCACCTCTTTTGACTGACAGTAGTGTGACATCAGATTTTCAAGTCCCCACTGTCATGGCAACTCTAGGTCACCTTGGCCCATGCTGGCTGGTTCTAATTGGATTCTTAACCATTTTATGGTTAGGAGGAATTATCTTTACCTCCCAGAATTTTAGGATCTGTTCACAAAAGTCTCCCTCAGGGTCACTTGGGTTCCTCTTATCAACATTATTTTGGGCCTGCATTTCTACTACAGTGCACAGGTAGTTTGCTGAGGAATGTGACATATCTTGTCCACCGAGGCCAGGCAGGGCTGCAGGTAAATTGCTACTTGGAAAAGAAAGCATGTGCGGGTCAGCACAGTGGGCCCATTTTATGAAATTATTCTCTTAACCTCATGTTCCCACCATTCACATCTGCCTGGCCCCAACACTGTGGCCCCAACACTGTGACTTGTGTAGCTTCACTCCAGGGCAGGGCTAATCAGTGAGGCAGAAGGAATGGAAATGGACCACAACGTATTTGTAACTTCTTTCTTTTGTTATTTTTGCAGTGCTCGGGGTGGAGCCCAGGGCCTTGCACATGCTAACCATGTGCCCTGCCATGAGCTCCACCGCAGCCCATATTTATAACTTCTTAAGTAAGAAAGGGAGGGAAGCAGAAGCCGCAAAGCAAAGCCTGATAAATAGATTTCAGATGATAAAACACCACAAGAGGTTAATGACAGACTGGGAGGAAACATCTGAAACATATGTAATATCTAGAATAAACAGACAGACATGGTGGCGCATGCCTATAATCTCAGCAACTCAGGAGGCTGAGGCAGAAAGATTGCAAGGCCAGCCTGGGCAATTTAGCAAGATCCTATCTCAAAACAAACAGGAAGAGTGCTTGGGATGAAGCTCATGTAGCTCAGTGGTTGAGCAACTTTGAGTTCCATCTCCAGTACCAAAAAATAAGCAAACAAATACCCAAAACAATATATTCAAGGTTCCTACAGTTCAACAAGGGGGATAAAAAGTAAAGAGTAATGTGAATGTTCATTTTATGTGTCTACTCATCTCTTTTGGATGAGATTAACATTTAAATCAGTGAATTCTGGTTAAAGCAAATTGCCTTCCATAATGTGAGTGGGCCTCATCCAATCAGTGGAAGGCCTGACTAGAACACAAAGATGGGTCTCCCCAAACAGGAGGGAATTCTCCAGCAGACTACCTTTGGACTTCAAAGGCACAACTGGCTTACCTGAGTCTTAAATCTTCCCAACCACACTAAAAATTTAGGATGAGGGCTGAGAGGGTGTAGCTCAATGGTAAAGAAATTTCCTAGCATGCTTGAGGCCCTGGATTTCATCCCTAGCATTGCAAACAGAAAAGAAGTTGGTGAGGATGAGGAGAAATTGAACCTCTGATACATTGCTCATGAGAATGCAAAATGGTACAGCCATTTTGGAAAACATGCTAGGAGTTATTCAAAATGTTAACAGAATTACTGTATGACCCAGTAATTCTACTTAGGCATACACCCAAGAGAAATAAAAACATGCTCACACAAGAGCTTGAATAGAAATATTCACAGCAGGGGCTGGGGTTGTGGCGCAGTGGTAGTGTGCTTGCCTAGCATGCGTGAGGCACTGGGTTCGATCCTCAGCACCACGTACAAATAAAATAGAGATATTCTGCCTGCCTACAACTAAAAAATAAACATTAAAAAAAAAAAAAGAAATATTCACAGCAGCACTCTTCCCGGTAGCCAAAAAGTGGTAACAACCCAATGTCCATCAGTTTGAGGGAGGTAGGCTACAGGGAGAGACAGAGAAAGAAAGAGACCCTTACTACAGGGACACCCGGATCTAAGAGCATGGCCAGTCATGCTTGTCTCTAGATAAATGACCAAAACCTCCATTGTATTCTTGTGCCAGATCAACTAAAACAAAAGCATGATCAATTTAAATGTCACCAGACCTGTATAATGTGCTCACACCTGATTTATGGCTAGACTACTAAACCAGAAAGAAACATTCTGAACCCCAAATGATTGACACCGAACTTGATTTTCACAAAAGTTTGCTGGGGAATCTGCACTTTTCTTCCCAGGAAAATCCTGTATGTAATCAGAAAGCTCCTCCTTGGGGTGTCACTCCTCTGGAAAGCAAAGGGTGTCCCCACCTTGCCTTTGGGGTATGTATACCTTTGCTTTGCTGTCCTTTAACAAAGTTTTGCTTGTATATTGCTTTTGACATGTTCTGAAAATTTTTTTAGCAGGCTGAGTTGAGGTCCCACTGCCCCCTTGGAGGCATCTCCTTGGACCCCTATCCAGTGACAAATTGGTGAATAATTAAGCAAATGATTGTATATTTATGATACATTTTTTTGGCAATAGAAAGAAACAAAGTACTCAGGTGTGGCATGTGATACACTTTGAAAGAAGCCAGTCACAGTTCATATATTGTGAATTTTCATTTCTATCAAAATGCCTCAAATAGGCAAATCTATAATCTAGTGAGTAGATTAGTAAGTAGTTTCCTAAGGCTAGAGAGAGGTGGGGAAATAGGGAGTGATTCCTAATGGCACAGAGCTACCTCTGGCTTGATGAAAATGGTCTGAAATTGATTGTGGTAATGGTTGTATCATTCTGTTAATATGCTAGAAACCATTGAGTTGTATTTTTTTTTCAGTACTAGGGATTGAACCCAGGCTCATTCTGCCACTGAACTACACTCCCAGCCCTTTTTATTTTGAGACAGGATTTTCCTAAGTTTCCCAGGCTGGTTAAACTTAAGATCGTTCTGCCTCAGCCTCCCAAATCTCTAGAATTACAGGCAAGCGCCACCATGCCCAGCCAAGCATATCTTCTATATGGCTGGCATCTCCTTATTATGGAAATGGATGCCTGAAAGGACTTTTACTCACAAGGAGGCCAAATGATGCCAGGTTTCAAGGCTTTTAAAGACAGGATAGGGGCTGGGATTGTAGCTCAGTGGTAAAGCGCTTGCCTTGCATGCGCGATGCACTGGGTTCGATCCTCAGCACCACATAAAAACAAATAAATAAAGATATTGTGTCCATCTACAACTAAAAAAAAAAAATTAAAAAAAAAAAAAAAAAGACAGGATAACTGCCTTGCTTGAGGGCAATGTTGCAGGCTGCGAATTGAACCCTTTATGACCTGGTGCAGGAGAAGCTCAGGGCCTGATTCACATCAGTCAGCATACACTGCCAGTGTGCTACGGGAGCCAGACGTCAGGGAGGACTCAGCCCTCTTCCAAAATGCCCTTCCAATCGCTATGCCTGCAAAGTGGAGACACACTGTTCACAGAATAACATACCTTTCAATATTTTGCAAATCTCAGTGTGTGTAAGTATAATCTGGTGTTTGCACAACAACGAAATCACTCAATGACATTTCTGAAACTGTGTCCCTGCTGTTAAGCAGTATGTGACTATATATCTCCTTAAAGCAGTTATTTTAATAAGACAGCCAGAGCCAGGTGTGGTGGTTCACGCTGTAATTCCAAGGACTTGGGAAGCTGAGGCAGGAGGGTTGCAAGTTCACGGATAGCCTGGACAACTTAGTGACATTCTGTCTCAAAATTAAAAAAAGCTATAAATGTAGCTCAGTGGTACAGCACCCCTGGGTTCAATGTCCAGTACCACTAAATAAACTAATTTACCAAATTAAATGGGGATGTGGTAGAGTGCTAGTGCACCAAATTATAGAACCTTATGTACAGTATTGTTTCATTTATATTTAATGGAAAAAACCCAAATCCTAACTTTTTCTCTGGATGCAAACAGATGTCAGAGAACTGGAAAAGACACTCTATCACCAAACTGACAACAGGAGTCCCTGTGGAAGTCAAAGGGGTAGAATTAATCAGGGAGGGGC
Source organism: Geosciurus inauris (assembly GCA_004024805.1). Taxonomy (NCBI): domain Eukaryota; kingdom Metazoa; phylum Chordata; class Mammalia; order Rodentia; family Sciuridae; genus Geosciurus; species Geosciurus inauris. Next base: position 57,897 of record PVHX01006532.1, on the reverse strand, counting down.
ACAGGCACAGCAAAAAGACTTTTGGGGGGGGGTACTGGACATTGAACTCAGGGGTACTCGACCACTGAGCCACATCCCCAGCCCTATTTTGTGTTTTATGTAGAGACAGGGTCTCACTGAGTTGCTTAGCACCTCGCCGTTGCTGAGGCTGGCTTTGAACTCGGGATTCTCCTGTCTCAGCCTCCCTAAGTGCTAGGATTACAGGCTTAAGCCATTGCACCTGGCTTAGCAAAAAGACTTTTTGGTGCATTTATACTGAATTATGTATTTACAATCAAACAAAACAAGAAAAAAGAGGGAGAAGGAGGAGACGAGAGGAAAGAGAAGGGGAGAGGAGATAAGAAGATTTAAAACCCCCCAAAAGGCAGAGGCTGGCTCCATACCCAGCCCTGCCTACCTCTGGCCACCTGGGACTGTCCTCTCCACACTGAAGCCAAAGCAAATACAGTGCCCACCTTGGAGCCAGACAGAAGGCCAGGACTTTGGGGTTAGAAGGTGAGTCAGCACCCTAGGTAGAGGCGGTTGCAATCTAGGCCCGTTGCAGCAGCCCAGGCAGTGGGGCCCTGCAGCAACATTAGGCAGGAAGGAGAGCTTGACAAGATTTCAGGGGCATCTAGAGGCTGCAGACAGGCAGCACTGGTGGCCAAGGGACCAGGGAACTTGGGTTGCAGATGTGTAGGAAAGAGCATGTCTGTGGGGATTTCATGCAGTGATTCATTTCCTCATGAGCAAATCTAAAAGGAGCAAGGGTTGAGGTACTAAGTCTCAGGCTAGGCCAGGTGGGACTGTGCCAGGAAAGCTGGAAGCATCCTGGAAACCACAGGCTTGGCCAAAGCAAACTGGGAAGCCCCAGGGAAGGGGCCAATAGGGACCGTCCCCCCTTGATGTTACACTCTTACGGTCCTGGAAATTTGCTTCTCTTCAGTCTTCCTGTCCACAAACGGATTCTCCATCTTTGAAAGCAAAAAGCAGTGCTAGAAATTCCTAATTTGGACAGTGTGGGGATGCAGGAGGTATTCTTGGGGATTGTGGGAGATGCTCCACAGTCCTTCCACAGTTCCACGATATTTTCCCCTATACTCTCTCCACTGAAATGCTACGGGTTCATTGCTTCCATTTGACAAATTCTTTTTTTTAATGTTTAAATTTTTAAATTTTTTTAGTTGTAGATGGACACAATATCTTTATTTATTTATTTTACATGGTGCTAAGGATCGAACACAGTACCTCACACGCGCGAGGCAAGTGCTCTACCACTGAGCCACAACCCCAGCCCCTCCATTTGACAAATTCTTTAGTAAAACTTTTCCACATGTCCTTGCACAGTAATCAGAAAAAGTGCATGTTTCAAACTTCTGAATGCTTCAGGCTAATACCTCAACTGCTCATTACTGTCCTTTAAGACTGATGGCCTTCAGGTATCTGTGACTGTTTGCCCCTACAATCCACATTCCCAAGATGCAGGACTTCTATGTTATTCAGTTTGCTTTTTGCAGTTTTCCTCACTGAATGCTTCCAATGTTTGCTAAACTCAAGGAGACAACTTCTAGAAACTTCAACATACATCCTCTGATCTTCCCTCAGAAAGGGGGAAGATGGAGACATACTGCAAAGTGGAGACATACTTGTGCTAAGGATCGAGCTCAGGGATTTATGTGCTAGGTAAGCACTGTACCATTGAACTACACCTCTGGCACTCCCTGATATTTCAATAATCTTTGGGTTGCTGGGAAATCAGAAAACAGCATTTGTTAAAGGTGTATGAAATAAGCTGGGCACGATACTGAAGACCTGTAATCTGAGGGACTCAGGCCAGTCGGGGCAATTTAGCAAGACCCTGCCTCAAAAAATAAAAAGGGCTGAGGACATAGCTCAGTTAGAGCACTTGCCTAACATGTGTTAAGCCCAGGGTTCATCTCCAAACTGTGGCGTGGTTTTGGTGGGGAGGGTAAATAAATAAATAAGAAGGGAAGCTCTGATTGAGGAAAACTTTGGCTCTTTCAAGGAGAAAATTTGTCATTCTCTAGAGGAAGGCTTCTCAATCTTAGCACTATCTGCATGCTGGACAGGATGATTTTTTGTTGTGTGGGATTGTAGCATATTTGGTAGAATCCTTGACCTCTGCCACACCAGTTGCCAGCTTCCCCTTGCTTCCAAGTGGTGATAATCTAGAACATCTCCAGACACTGCCAAGTCTCCCTGGTAGGCAAAAGTGTCCTGTTTGAGAATCATCACTTTGAAGATTAGACTCTTGGTGTTTGTTTCAGTGGCTTTAGGATTCTGTTTTTTCTGCTTCTAGATGTGATTCATAGGTTCATTTATTGATTTGTCTCCTACCATTTCATGAAAATTGTGTGTATGTTTGTGTTTCAGTAGAAGCAGAAAATATGTTCCTTGGCTTTGGGATACACAAGAAGGGAAATCTAGACAAATATGTCACCAGGGTAAAGAATTGTCCTAAATCCTCAGCAGGAATATTATCCATTTTCTGGGCCCTCTATAGTTTTCAGCTAAGAAACCTACCACACAATTCCACAACTCTGTCACTCCTTCCCTGAATTTGGCTATCTGTCCCCCTACCCCAGCCTGGCTTTCAGATCAAGCCCTTTGTTCAGCCTGCAGAGCTGTCCTTTCATTCTGCAAAAGCAAACACGGCCCTTCCTCCAAGGTCCAGCATCAGGCTTTCCCTGGGCCTTTCCTTCCTCCTGGCCCATCTCCCATCACCCATCTCTGTCTGGCCCAGGCCCTTTGGCACTGAGCAGTCTGGCTCTTCTCCAGGCTAATCTGCACTGCCTGGTAAATTTTCTCCCCTCCTCCACCATGTCAATTCCTGGAAGGTGGAGGATAAACTGAAACTAGGAGGCCCCTTGAACAGCCCCACCCTCAGTCCAGCTCTGTGCCAGGCACCTACAGCTCCTCAAGCCCCTTGCCTTGAACGTGGCATTCAAACTCTGCCCAAAGTTGCCCTTCCCATCTGGTTTTCTAATCTCTTTCCGACACCCCTCCCACACCCGCGTCTAACCACTTCTCCATCAAAATCCCATTTCCACTTAAAAGTCCTCCCAGATTCAGCTGGACGTGGAGCTTCCAAGGTGGATCTAAATATTTTCTTCCCCGACTTCAGCCAACCTTTTCCTTTGAGGAAGAAGGGCCAGGAGGCTGTTTATCTTGTCTTCACAACTATCCCTCAACTTCCTTCGTCACCGGACTACCTAGCATTTAATCAAAGTTTGTTGACTAGAACAGAGAGGAAATGAACAATGTCCCCGATCCAGAAGCAAACATCCTGTTAACGACCCTGAAGGGATCCTCTCAGAGAAACCCTGTTGGTTGTCAATGTCCCTAGACACGCGACGTCCCTCTCTAATATAAACTCTCCCAGGCGCCCGCAGGAGGAGGAAAGGCGGCAAAGCGAGCCTGGGTTGCCCAGCTGAGCCCGGCCATGTGTCATATGATTCTATAATCACATGATCCCTAGAAATGGGGTGTGAGGAAAGAGAGGAAAGGGGGAGGAGAGTGAATTGAGTAGAAAAGAAACACAGCATTCCAGGATGGCCCCGCCTCTACGTCGAGAGATAACCAACAGGAACGCTGCAGCCCGCATCCCTGGCCAATGGAAACTGAGTTGGGCGGGCCATCACGCAGAGGGGCCGTAGTCCGTGAGCTGACCTGCTGCTGCTACCCAGAGAGCGCGGACCCGGACGCAGGTAGGAGGGCGGCGGTGAAGACTTCGCGCCTGCTCACCCAGAGGCCTGGCTAAGGACGTGTGCGCTTGGGGTTCCTCTGGAATCTCATCCCGGAGACAAGAGTAGACCCGCTCATAGAAACTCTTTTGGGGCTTTCTGGTTTTTTGGGGTGGGGGTGGGGGTGGGCGCTAAGCTGTAATTGCACAGATCCCCATTAGAAGGGGGCTCTTTCTCTCCTCAACATGCGGGGAATCTGCAGCCATTTCCCCAAAGCAAGGAACATCCCCTCTTTGTGCCAGCTCCACCCCTTACGGCAGGTGCCGGCTCTTTTCCTTTCTGATGGTGGTGGGTGGTCCCCAGCTGCGCCTTGAAGAAGCGGGTAAGCCCGCCACTGATTCCAGAGCTGCGAGGGGCTGGAAGTGGGTCGCGGGAGTGGGACTGAACTCATGGGTTGCATCTGCCTTACTTCCTCTCCTGGGTGGTGGAACAAGCCAACTTCCGCCTTTCCCCGCCACTTTTTCCTACCCCTTAGCGGCTGAGTTAGCTCACCTTTTGGGAAATTTTCATTCCTCTTGGCACTCGAAGTTGCGGGGTGCCACCTAGTGGAAGATTACGGAGTTAGGGGTTTGATGAGGCGTCTGGCCTCTGGCTGTTTTGGCTGTGTGGAGTGGGCGTGAGAGAGACCGCCACTGGAATCCTAAGAGGAATTGGGCCTCCCTCCATAGTCCCCAGTTTTGCATGGCGTGCGTACGCGAGCGTATTTGTGTGTGTGCATTCGTTAAAAGTAATACACTATTTTCTAACCTCAGGATAAAAAGGAGGCAAAATACAGAGAAGTCACCAGGGTGCCAGACTCACCTCTGCAGACTGGCATCCCTTCCAGACTAAGCCAGAGCGTAGTGACACTATGCTGAGGGTTGAGATTAGACATCCAAGGAGCAAGAGGGGCTGTCTGTAGATGCTTTGCCTGAGATCTGTGGGGCGAGGAGAGAGGGTGAAAGGACTAGCCTTCAGCATCCTGATTTGGCCCAGAGATAGCCTCTTAGGGATGTTGAGTTAAAGGAGGGTGTGCTTGAAGAAAGCCAGGTGAGGATTTGAGTGACTGAGTGGGATTTCCTGCTTCCACCTCTGCCCTGTGTCCACACATAGACATTGGGAATTCAGGCACACAAACAGGGAACAACTTCTGAGGCCTGCACAATCCATTGATGGCAATTCTAAAAATAAGACCCACATGTGATTTCCAGACAGTTCCTTACCCCCCCATTTCTGTCCTGCCTGGTCCACTTGTCCAAGAAACACTTCTGTCCCTCTTGCTCTGCTAGTACCCCAGGTCTTTATTCCCCCTGGGGTTTGGGGTTCATTCCTAGGCAGTGTCAGGATGCTGCTTGTGATATGAGCCCATGTCCTGCAGGCTCTGGAGCCATCAAAGCCTGTTATCGCCATGCCTTGTTACATGACATGGACATGTTACTTAGCATCACTGACTTTCTGTTTTCCTCTTTTGAAAAGTGAACGTAATAATCACAACTTTGGATGGTTGTTGTTGCAAAGAAATGGAAGATAGTTGTGACTGGCTCCCTAGAGGGTCACAGGACATTGCCATTTTTGCTCCTTTTGACAGGGTAACATCACTCCACTGCCTTGTGGAGCTGGTGGAGCTAGCTGAGCTGGGGGAAGACTTGTTAGGGAAGTGAGAGATTGCTGCCTCAGAGACTGAAGGCTCAGTTCCTCCTGCTGACTCAGATGTGCAGCCCTGTGAGCAGATGGGTCTTTACACATGCAACTGAGTTTTGCTTTCAGGGTGGGAGTGGGGATATGTTTGGAGAGTCCTAAAGGGTCTTGGTGGTGTTAGGGGGTGCCTCAAAGCACAATTTTCTCAAAGGCTGACACAGCCTCTATATCACCTTCCCTGAAAGGGGAGGGGACAGGTATGGGCATGTGGTGACTGGCCTCTGGGAAGGCGGTCCATACTCCACTGGCTACCATACTTCCTTTCTCACAGCTTTCTCAACCCTGTGGTTTCTCATGTGATCATGTTACTGATCCACTAAGGCCTTAACCAGGTGCAGGTGGAGCAGACCTTAGGCAACTGGAGGGGCTGGCTGCGGCTGGAGCCCTGACTTACCCTAGGAAGAGGAGAGAGCCATAAACACCACACACCTTCCTGATTTCCAGAAGCCTGCATCAACACACTTACCCATAGAGACTCAGGTGTCAGTCCATGGGTGGGGACAGAGATCCATACATATGCTTATGTCGACATTGAGCTCATGATAGACATGTGCTCATGATAGGCACATGCTAGTGCATGTGTGACGCCCATACAAGACACATGTAGGAAGCTGACTCTCAAGTCATCTTTCTGCCTGCCTGAACAGGGAGTTGTTGGAGAAGCTCAGCACGTCCCAGGGCTGGACCTTGGCTTGGGGCCAGGTGAGTGGCCTCAAAATTGAACACAGCATGGGCTTAATGAAGCTGGGTGCCAAACACTCCTTGGTATTTTGCAGGCAGACCATGTGGATCCTGGTGAGCTGGGTCACGTTAGTGGCAGGGCTGGTGGCTGGAACACAGTGCCCAGATGGCCAGTTCTGTCCTACAGCCTGCTGCCTGGACCCAGGAGGAGCCAGCTATAGCTGCTGCAACCCTGTTCTAGTGAGTTCCCTTTAACCCAGGCAAGAATTAGTAGCCTGGATTTTCCCAAGGGTGGTCTTGGATTGGCTGGAGAAGGAGTCCAGACACAGGTCATTTGGTTTATCCTCTCCCCTCTTTTCCCAGGAAAAATGGCCTACAACTTTGAGCAGGCGTCTGAGCAGCTCCTGCCAGACCCATGCCCACTGCCCTGCTGGTTACTCCTGCATCCTCACCATCTCAGGGACTTCCAGCTGCTGCCCTTTCTCCAAGGTGAGGGTGTCGCTGGCTCCAAGGAAGGGTTTAGATCTGTATTTACCTTTTTCTGCACCTTCCTACCCCCAGGTAAAGGGCCTTGCCCATGTAAGCTTCTCTGTGTCCCTTAGGCTGTGTCATGTGGGGATGGCAGCCACTGCTGCCCCTGGGGCTTCCACTGCAGTGCTGACGGGCAATCCTGTTTCCGAAGACCAGGTATGGCAGAGGTGCTGGTGGAGGGCAGGTGGGTGGGCAACATGCTCCTGGCGTGCCCAGGAGCCCAGCCAGCTGGGTGGCCCTGATTTCTGATCTTGTGTGCCATTTGTATTAAGTAACCCTGTGCTCTGGACAGAGGGGCCAATCTAGGAGGGGACAAGAGAAAATGCAGGACTCCCAGCATTGTGGGGTTGGGGCCCACTGGGCTGATTTAATGCCAACTAACTTTCAGTAGATGCCCTGCTCCTAGTCATCTTTCTGAGGCAGGTACTGGCTTGTCTGGGGAGTGGGTTAGGGGATCCTGGGAGATCACAGAACCCTAGTGCCAATCCGTAGGCCTCCCGTAGCTGGGCCTCAGGCCCTGGTGCTACCAGCTCCTTGAGTGATGGGGTAATAACCTTTACCAACTGGGTTGGTAGAATCCTGGATCATCCTGTCCACAGATAACAACCTCTTGGGTGCTGTCCAGTGCCCTGGTAGCCAATTCGAATGTCCTGACTCCTCCACATGCTGCATTATGCTTGATGGCTCCTGGGGATGCTGCCCCATGCCTCAGGTACAGGTTTGGGGAGATGGAGGTGAATGGAAGGTGGTGGGGGCAGAGCTAGGGGCTAGGGTTGGGGGACAAAGATGGATTCAGGACCATCTATTTGCAGGCTTCTTGCTGCGAAGACAGAGTGCACTGCTGTCCTCATGGGGCATCCTGTGACCTGGTTCATACTCGCTGCATCACACCCACAGGCACCCACCCCCTGGCAAAGAAGATCCCTGCACAAAGGACTAAGGGGGCAGGTGAGGAGGTGGGAGAGCATCAGACCGGGATAGGGGGTGGCTGGGGAAAAGTTCCCCATCGCCCTGGTTGCCCCCTTATACGTTGCTCTTCTTCCAGTGGCTTTGCCCACCTCTATTTTGTGCCCTGATGGACAGTCCCAATGCCCTGATGATTCTACCTGCTGTGAGCTGCCCAGTGGGATGTATGGCTGCTGTCCAATGCCCAATGTGAGTAAGGGGCTGGAGTCAGCTTGGCTGTGTGCCCATGGCCACTGGCCTGGACAGTGCCTTAGAGGGGGCTCCAGGGGCTGAGGCTGGTTGACTGGTGCTGGGAGCCTGGCTGACTCAGGACTCCTGCTGCCCCCTAGTGGGGAATTGGAGCAGTGCCAACTGTCAGCCTGACTACTTGCGTTCACCTGAGACTGGAAGTCTCTAGACTCACCCTTGTCCCCACCCAGGCCATCTGCTGCTCCGACCATCTGCACTGCTGCCCCCAGGACACTGTGTGTGACCTGATCCAGAGTAAATGCCTCTCCAAAGACAATGCTACGGACCTTCTGACCAAGATGCCAGCACACACAGGTACCAGAGGCAAACCATAGACCCCATTCCATCTGCACCACGAGGAGGGCTCTACTCAAGTTATTCCGGGGGTGGGTGCTGATGGCCGCAGGAAGGGACCAGGCAGCTGTAGATCCCTTTCTACACTTTGGCCTTGCCTTAGGATCACTGTGGGGTGGCATAAACTGTACCCTCCTCAACATCTGGTTCCAGCTGTGGAGCCTACAAAGTGTGGTGCACCCTGAGGGTCCCTAGTGCCATTGCTGATCTGTTCTCTGCCTACCTCACAGTGCAGGAGGTGAAGTGTGACATGGAGGTGAGCTGCCCAGATGGCTATACCTGCTGCCGCCTCCAGTCAGGGGCTTGGGGCTGCTGCCCTTTTACACAGGTACCTAGGGGCAGTGGGTAGGCTGGGTTGAGCAGAGATGGCAGCTGGCTAGACTCCTGTGCCCACTGGCCCTTCTCCGTCTACCCCAGGCTGTATGCTGTGAGGACCACATACACTGCTGCCCAGCGGGCTTTAAGTGTTACACAGAAAAGGGAACATGTGAACAGGGGACCCTCCAAGTGCCCTGGATGGAGAAGGTCCCAGCCCATCTCAGCCTGCCAGACCCACCAGGCTTGAAGACTGATGTCCCCTGTGATAACTTCACCAGCTGTCCCCCCTCTAATACCTGCTGCAGACTCTCTTCAGGGGTGTGGGGCTGCTGTCCTATCCCAGAGGTGCATGGGTAGGGGGGCAGCAAGGTGCATGGATAGGGGAGCTCACTGGGGGGGACAGCATCATGATCTGGGCAGGTGGGTAACCAGAATCCTGTTACCTTGCTCTTCTATACTCTGCCTAGCCCACGGTGGCACCCAGCTCTGTGACTTGTCTCCATTTGTAGGAACTCTGAGCAGGAGAGGTGGGCTTGCAGAGCTGCTTCCTAGAACACTCTTTTCTGCCCATGCTCCAGGCTGTCTGCTGCTTAGACCACCTGCACTGCTGCCCCGAGGGCTATACATGTATAGCTGAGGGACGGTGTCAGTGGGGGAACAAGATAATAGCTGGACTGGAGAAGGTACCTACACGCCAGGCTTCTCTGTCCCACTCGAGAGACATCGGCTGTGACCAGCACACCAGCTGTCCCATGGGGCAGACCTGCTGCCCAAGCCTGAGTGGGGGTTGGGCCTGCTGCCAGCTGCCCCACGTGAGTGCCCACTTGCCTGCTATAGGATGAGGGTGCTAAGTCCAGTGGGGCGGGAGAGCCACAGCAGTGTAATGCCATTTTGTCACCTAGGCTGTGTGCTGTGAGGATCACCAGCATTGCTGCCCAGCTGGATATACCTGCAATGTGAAAGCCAGATCCTGTGAGAAGGAAGTGGATTCTTCCTACCCTGCTGCCCGCCTGGCCCTCAGCTCTACTGTGGATTTCAGGGATGTGGCATGTGGAGGAGGACATTTCTGTCATGATAACCAGACCTGCTGCCTAGACAAACAAGGGACCTGGGCCTGCTGTCCCTATCACCAGGTGAGTGCTGCCCCCACTCTGGGGCTAGATATGGGTGAGGACCAGGTCCTGCTTTGTCCAACTCTCTCATTCCCCTCTGTCCATCCAGGGTGTCTGCTGTGCTGATCGTCGTCACTGTTGTCCTGCTGGCTTCCGCTGTGGGGCCAAGGGAACCAAGTGTTTACGCAGGAACACACCACGCTGGGACACCCCGCGCTGGGACAACCCTTTAAGGGGCCCAGCCCCAAGACAGCTGCTGTAAAGAGGGACTAAGGACTGGAGACACACCACAGCCCTTGAGACCCCACTTTGAGGGTACCCACTCAGGCCTTCCCAGCACCTCTTCCCTCCAAATTCTCCCTGATCACACCCCCCCCCTTCTCAGTTTCCCTATCACCATGGGAGGTGGGGCCTCTATCTAGCCTTCCTGTTAGAAAGAAGCGGTGGCAACTGCTGCTACAAACTGCCATTCCCTCCCCCAATTTCTGTGGACTCTGTGGCCAGGTGCTCTCCCCTATCCACAGGTGTGTGTGTGTGTGTGTGTGTGTGTGTGTGTATGTGTGTTTGTGTGTGCACATGTGCACGCACGCTCCAATAAAGTTTGTATGCTTTCTTAATAGTGTCTGATTTGGCCACCCTGCCTGCCCTCCCTAGGGGACCCCTGAGCAAGGGTCCTCCAGTGCCAGCATTTCTCCTACCCCATAAAAAGTCACAGAAGGCCTTAACCTCACCAGTTTTATATTTGCTCTTGCCCACAGCAGGCCCCATCACATTACCCCCCAGTCCCCAGGGCTGCCTCAGCCACCAGCCCTGTAACATGGTAGCCCAGAGACTAGTCAGCAAGCAGCACCCCCACCCAACCCAGGGGTACACAGAATGCCCCTCCCTTCCCAGCCCTCACACTAGCAGCCAAGGCCAGGTCGTCCCTGCTGCTCTCCATAGAGCTTTCTATGTACAACCACGTTTATACAGGCACTGCTCCCCCCCAGCCCTCCTCCCCAGCCCCTCCCAATGGGGGCCTTACCCTTCCTGCCTCCCTTGGCTTGGAGGCAAAGCCTGGGTCCCTTCCCCAAACATTACCCAGCACATACCACAGACCACTCCGCCGGCCCCTAGGCACCTTTCCAGGCTAAGAGTGAGTGCCCCAGCAGCTCCCCGGGGAGCGCACCCTGGGGACCGGCTGGGCCGGGAGCGGTGGGGGCAGGGCCGGAGGCGGTGCTACTTGACGTTGAACACCATTAGCGGCCGCTCCTCCCGCCGCTGCCAAGGGCTCTTCTTGTCGCCCGCCTCGTCGCCCACCTCCGCCCCCAGCTCGTCCTCCGGACTGGTGAGCGAGTCGCGTCGCAGCTCGCTGGCGCTGCTGCGGGAACTGTCCCCACGGCTGCGGCCCCGACCTCGGGGCACGGTGGCCGCTCGTCCCTCGGGCGCCGCCACCTCGTCCAGCAGCGGCGTCAGCGAGTTGTCCTCCGGAGAGCAGAGGCCAGTGCGGCTCTCGCTGCTGCTGGGCTCCGTGTCCTCGCTGAGCGCCAGGCGCGGGGGTGCAGGTGGCGGCGGCGGAGCGGCCGGCGGGGCGCGCTCCCGCTCCTCCCGCGGGGGTCGCCGGCGCGCTGGCCGCGCTTCGTGCACGTCGACGCCGGAGTCCAGGCTGGCGTCGGTGCTGCGGCCCCCGCCTCCCGCCTGCAGGTCGATGTAGGAGTGGCGCACCTGTGAGTTGGAGCGCCCATCCAGTGACACGAACCAGGCGCGCGGGTGAGGCTTCACGCCCAGTTCCAGCAGCTTCTTCTCGGTCAGCGCCTGCAGCTCCCCATTGAGCTGCGCCATGGTGGACTCGTTGAAGAGCACCGGGATAGTGACCGAGCCGCTGACAGGCGCCGAGCGCCCGCCCCCCCAGCCCTCGCCGCCGCCACCACCGCCGCCCTCGCCCCCAGCGCCCGAGTGGCCCTGCATCAGCGGGCGCTGGGGGTCGGGCTGGGGAAAAGGGCGCGCCGGGCCGGGGGCCGAACCCTCCTGCGGGGCGGGCTCATCGCCCACTCCCGCAGCGCCCGCCTCGCCGCCGAGGCGCACGTAGTGTGCGGGGATCACCAGGGTAGGCATGACGTTGCGGTAGACATTGTCCTTGAGATGGTCGATGGAGCCGCAGAAGATGAGCTGCCCAGCCTGACTGAGCGAAGGCGGCCGCGCCAGCTGGTCCACCGACTGCGACAGCAGGAAGTCGGGGGTCTTGCTTTCGGCCGCCCCCTTGTGGCCCAGGTAATGGTCGAAGGGCGGCGGCGGCGAGGGTGGCTCGTGCAGGAAAGCCGTGGCCCCCGAGGGCCCCCGCCGGTACTCCTCCAGGCCGGGCTCCAGTCCGCCAGGCCCCTCGACGGAGCGGGCGCCCTTGAGCCCGGCACCCTCACCCCCGCGGGCACCTGGGGGCTCCGCAACAGGGCGGCTGGCAGAGCGCGGTTTGGCACGGAAGAAGTCATCTCGGGAAGCTGCCAAGTCCCGGGAGCTAGAGAAGGCCGAGTGCAGGGGGCCTGGAGGCGGGGCTTCGGGGTCTCCCGACGAGGTGGGCTCCAGGGGTCCTCCACAGATGAGGTGGAGCTGGGACATAGAGGTGGCCTGGTCTCGTTTGTTACCGTCAGCGGGTCCGGAGAGCTGCAGCTTGCGGTGCTGTTGCCTCGGCTTCAGGCAGCGCCTCCTGGAGAAGGAGATGGCGACCCTCAGGAAAGGCCCAGGGTGAAGGCCAGAGTGGCTTCCTAAACCCTGCCATTGCAGACTGAGGGGTGAAGACAGCTGGAGGACAGGAGCTAGGGATATAGCTCAGTTGGTAGAGTGCCCTGGGTTCAATCCCCAGCACCACCCCCCAAAAAATAAATTAAAAAATAGTTGGAGGACTGGAGCTCATGCTTGGGGTGTTCAGGAGAGATGGGGGGCCCAGAAAAGGGCCTTGGGAGAGGTTTGTGGAAAGAGTTAAGGGTACAGTGGGAGGCCATCCAGCAGCTGTGGCCCATCTGGGTTCCCATGGGGGAAACTGTACACCCTAAGAACCTGGAAGGGCACCTAAGCCAACTAGACATGTGTCTGGAGTCCCCTGGATGTGAAAGCTGGGTTGGTAGGAGCAGCTGCAGATTGTCTCTGGAGGTGTCTGGCCTGCAGATCCTGCCACTTGTCCCCCGACTTCTCTTAAGCTGCCAGACTTTCTGGTCTCTATTTGTGCACATGCAGTCCTTTCCTGACAGAAGGATCAGCACAAGACCAGGCATAGAGCAGTCCTCAGATAAGAGACGGGGTCCCCCACACACTCACCGGCAATAGTAGATGAGCAGACACAGCAGAATGAGCACCAGCAGGGCCAGGGCTGCCAGGATGGTGAGCAGGAAGATGGTATGGTAGGTGCCAATGTCCTGGATGCCTGACGTGATAGTGACCAGCCCTGTGCCAGATAAGGGCTTAGTGTTCAGGTGTGGATGCCCTTTCTGCCTTTCACAGTGTCCACTCTTCCATCCTTCCCTTCCACAACTGTCCCCTGCCCCAATGCCCCACCACTCTCACCAGTTGTGGGGGAGGCCATAGCAGCCACCCAGTACCCCAGCTGCGGGGAGATGAAGGTCCAGTAGAGCTGCCGGCCTTCCTTCCTGATCACACCAGTGCCATTGCGTACCCACAGTCCTGGGAGAGGCACAGGTCTCATCAAACTCAATGTTCCTCCCCCTCCCACCACCTAAGTCCTATTTTCCTTCCCCAAACTCCAGCACCTGAAGCTCCCTGAGACACTTACCACTCTTGGGGTCAAACCTCCAAGCTGGTATGCTGGTGCCCACAGCAATGGCACGAGGCTCTGAGGGCACTGGCAGGGACAGGTGAATGGGACCTGAGAGTGGCACCTCTGTCCCATTGCCTGTCAGCAGGTGCACACTCACAGCAGCCAGGGGCATCAGCTCCAGCCAGGAGCCATTGCCTGAGGGAAGAGGACACAGGACTAAGGGCTAACTCCTGGGGAAGGGAGGGAGTCCCTGCTATACCAGGTACCTGGCATACCTGAGCTGGAGGCCTCGGTGCCCAGGAAGGCAGGGAAAGCCCGCATTTCCTGCTGGGTGCTGGCAGGTGTGAGCGAGGCCCAGAGCTGGCTGTAGGTGGAGCTGACAGGCAGGCGGGCAGCCCGGCGCTGGAACTGCACCCAGGGCTGGGATCGGGCTCCTGGATGGAGAGAGGGACTGCAGTGGCCTGGCCAGGGACCATGGCAAAAAGCAAATATCTAAGAAGGGGGCCATGGGGTCAGGCCAATTGGGAAGGCCAGGGATGACTTGGAGAGAATTAGTCAGTCCAAATGTTAACCTGGAAGAGATGTGGACCTGAAACCTCCAATCCTGTCTGTGTGACCCTCAGCAAGTGACTTGCTGTCGTTGAAACATTGTTTCCTTATAAACCAAGGAAATAATGAGGGGCAAGTCTTCAAGAAATTAATGTCTCCCGTATGGCGGACACCAGGCCAGTTCCTGGGATGAAAAGATGAATATGGCCAGCTTTCCTGCTTTCAGGTTCACAGTCTAGTGTGGTACTGTCCTTTAGGGTACCGTTAGAGCTTTCTACCACGATGGATGATGGTTATGACCATTACTGTACCCACTAGATACACATGGCTATTAAGCATTTGAAATGTGGTTAGTGTAACTGAGGAAGTGGATTTATTTTTAATTTTTAAGGATTTGAGGAATCTTTAATTTCAGTTATTTCAATTAAAATAGACACAGTGGCTACTTCATTAGACATGTGTGTGTGTATGTTGGGGTGAAGAGGATAGACATAAACAGAATTCCAATACTGTATGGTCATAGATAACATTTATTAAGCTTTGAAATATACTGGACACTGTTCTAAGCTGGTTACTATAGTAACCCTGGTAATTAGCATAATAGTCCCTGAGATAGGTGACCTTATTATCAATTCCATTTCATAGATTCACAAATGGAGGCAGAAGTTCGATAACTTGCCCTAGGTCACCATCCGTGAGCCCAGACTGATGTCCCTGCTCTGGCGCTGGGGGCGCACCGTCTCACCCCCACTCCATCCTGCCTCTGTTAAACGCTGGGGGCGCCTGACCAGCCCAGCACTGGGAAGGCATTGATTGGAGTCTTGCAGGACAAGTGAGACTCAGCCAGGAAAGTGGGAAAGGACTTCCAGGAGGACTGGCAGGACAAAGCTCCACAGCCTGAGGTATGGCTGTCTGTCCTGGACGGTGCTGCCAGCTCTGCGAAGGGGTCTGGGCTTCTGCTAAAAGCAGTGAGCACTGTGGGAGAGCTGTAGCTCTGGGCAACAAAGGGTCCGTCTGGCATTTTAGAAACCTCCAGGGGGCATTTAGAAGCCTCTGGTGCAGGGTCAGAGTGATGAAGATAGCAAAGAGTAATTTGCCAACCAGGGTGCAAGCTAAGAATTTTAACTGGGGAGGGTCTTCTCCCACTCCCAAACCCACTGTGGCTATCTAGTGGTAGCTGGATGGAATCTACCCTCAGCATGGCCAGGCCACAACCTTCCCAAACCTTTACTGTCTCCTTCTGCCACATCACCCTGACGACTTGGCCAGGCCTTCCTCTCAGCAAGTGTCTCTCTTTGCTTTCTACTCCTGAGCCCAGAGTCCCACTGCTTCCTCCACCGAGTGCTCTGGTCTACTTGGCTCTATGCAGGTTAGGGACATCTCTGAACACAGCTGCCTCTTTTTTCCACTGCCCTGGCAGTTCTGCAACTATTCCAAGGTTTGTAATGATGCTTGTCTGTCTTTCTACTTGTCTGTGATTTTTTAAGGCAGGGAGTGGGTCTGTTCTTCCTTACCATTGTTGCCCCTGCACCAGCCACCATGCCTGGCACAGTGCAGGTGCTGAACTATTTAGGTGAGTGAGACTGAAAGCCTGTGGGTAGACAAGGACCACTGCAGGAAGCTCCAAGCCTTGCACTTGATTGGTGTTCAATACCTGCGGAAGGACCCTCTCATGGCCTCCTAACAGCCAGGCACCCAGTAAGTGCAATAATGCATGACAATAAAGGTGGCAGAGAAATAGGAGCAGAGAGTGAATAGAAACCACGAGAAGCCCCAACAAACTATAAACATTTATTGAACACCTTCTGTGTTGTTTTTTGGCACACTTGATGCATTTATTTATTTACTTGGTACTGGGGATTGAATCCAGGTGTGCTCTACCACTGAGCTACATCCCCAGCCCTTTTTTACTTTTATTTTGAAACAGGGTCTCACTAAATTGCTGAGGCTGGCCTTGAATTTGCTATTCTCTTGCTTTGGCCTCCAGAGTCACTGGGATTACATAGGCGTGAGCCCCTGGACCCAGCACACTTGATGTTACTTACTCCTTACCTCAATTCGATGTCGATACTATGCTTTCACATCTTACATGAACAAAGTATGACTCAAAGGGGCTTGGGTGACTTGCCCAGGAACACCCAGCTAATATGTGAAGAAGCAGAGGTTTCTGCACCTAGGTCAGGGGGAAAGAAGTGGAGCTGGAGTGGGATGGAAGGGTGGGGCTTACCAGGAGAGCCTAGGAGGATGTGCACAAGGTCCTCATAGAGGATGAGGGTGGCTGGCCGCTCGGGAAGCAGGTAGAGGCTGACAGATGCATACACTGCAAGAAGGGTGGCCTGTCAGCTCCAGAAAAGTACACACCCGCTTCCAGGCACACACACACCGCCCCCCGCATCCTAATCCCAGTGGTTTCATCCTCCCTCAGCCCCCTCTGCATACCCCAGCCCAGGGAGCAGCTGCTGGAAAGCCTGTCCCCTCCACCCCCAAGACTATTTTGGGAAGGGGCTGATGGAGGATCAGCTGCTGCCCCCCCCTCCACCTGCCCCTCCACTCACAGGGCAGCTTGTCAACACGCCAGGGCACAGAGTTGGTGAGGAAGCCAGGGCGGGCAGCAGTGACCAGCACCCAGGTGCCCAAGCGGTAACTGAGAGGTAGTGTGGCCACGCCCTCTGAGTCTGTGGTGCCAGCAGCCAGCAGGGTCCGGTTCCCAAACACGTCCACTGAGGCCCGGGCCAGGGGCACCAGTTCCCCGCTCACATACACCTGCACCTTGATCAGGATCTCTGTGGGCAAGATGGGGTGAGGGGAGTGAGGAGCAGGGAGGGAGGATGAGAACTAGGGGAAGCCCCAAGATCAAAGGAAGGGGCTGCCGGTTGCAGGGGTTGGAGGGCGGATTGTGGAGCTGATTGATGCCAGACCAGTATTAAAACAAAAGCCAGTATTTATTTACTTTTGCAGTGCTGGGGATGGAACCCAGGGCTTCCCGAAGCACACTAGGCAAGCAGCGCACTGAGCCACAGTCAGCATGTATGGAGTGCTATCATTTAAGCCTAAATACAGCCTGAGAAGTAGGTGGTGCTATTACTGTATTTCATCAAGTCTAACCCATGCAGCCTTTCACATTTTCACATTTCTGAACTCAAGCTTTATCTGTGATTGATGATGTCATCATTAAAATTGACAGCATTATTCCTTTTTTCTTTCTTCTGCACTACTGGGAATTGAATGCAGGGTTGCTCTGCCACTGAGCTATATCTCTCTGCCCTTTTAATATTTTATTTTGAGACATTGTCTTGCTAAGTTACTCAAGTAGGCCTGGAACTTGTGATTCTCCTGCCTCAGCCTCTAAAGTTGCTAGGATGACAAGCAAGTGCCACTGTGCCCAGTGCAAAATAATGATGCATCTTACAGTCAATGGTGTGTTAGATTTGTTAAAATATGCCCTTACCCATTTTACAGATGAACTGAGACTCAGAGAGTTTAGACACATAGACTACAGTTGAGAAATCTGGGATCCAAACCTGGTAGTCACTGCCAGGACATAAATTCTTAGCTCTGTGACCCTAGGAGACCAGTGTTTGAAGAGAGGAAGGGGAATGAGGGCTGAGAAAGGATGAATACAAGGAGGAGGGGCTTGCAGGTAGAGACTGGGTGAGGTCAAGATTGAAGATTGGGCAATTTGAAAAGAAAGATGAGGGCTAAGTATGGTGGCACACAACTGTAATCCCAGCAACTGTAAATCCCAGCAGCTCAGGAGGCTGAGGCAGGAGGACTGTGTTTTCAAGGCCAGCCTCAGCAACTCAGCAAGGACCTAAGTAACTCAGTGAGGCCCTGTCTCTAAATAAAATACGAAAAAGGGCTGGGGATGTGACCCAGTGGTTAAGTGCGCCCCTGGATTCACTCCTCAGTACCAAAAAGAAAAGAAAAGAAAGACAGAAGAAATCAACGGAGGATGAAGCTGGGTTGGAATTTGAGTTCTCGAGGAAAAAAAAATTGAGAAGGGGATGCTAAGGAATTGGACATTCCCATCATTCCCCCTCTTCCCAGAAATCTTTGTACAAGTCTGTTTCCCTTCAACTTTAGGGATACACCCTAACCCCTAAGCCTGAACAAGTTTCTCCTGACCCCTCCCCTTCATGTCTATAGCTGGTCAGTGACAGTCAGTCACCATGGCAACGCCCTCATTCCTCCCAGGAGATCAGGCAGGGAGCTGGGGCCCTGGCAAGGGGAAGGCAATCTGGAGGGCCCACCAGACTCAAAGAAAAGTGATAGGCAGGGAACTGGGATGGGAAGCCCGTCTTTAGGTTTCCAGGGCTGCCTCTGCCTCAAGTCCTAGAATAGTCAGGCCAGGCTGGCTTGCAGGTATCCTGAACTCCACTGGGGTGATGGGGTCTTGAGTTTTCCCATGGATTCTCAGGCAGCCGGCCTTGGAAACACAGCCTATCTACCCTACTCTAGTTCCCTTCAGGAAGGCCTTACACAGGAGCCTGACACTCAACTGTGACAGGTGTTTTATCTCAGGCTTCCAGTCCAGGGCCAGGGCCACTCCTGCTGGTGGCATCCCATCCAGCTGTTCATGAGAGCCCACCTCCCTCTCCTCTCCCAGGCCAGAACCCAACCCTGTAGGGTGGGGCACACACTCAACCCACTCTGGTCTTGCCCAACACACAGTAGGAATTCTGAGAAGCTAGAAGGGCTGGAGAGTAGCCTGGCAAGGAGCAGCCAGACAGAACAGCTGGGAAGAGGGGACCCAGCAATCTTAAAAAATGGTCACTTGAAGGAATGCCTTGGGCTCAAGGGTCAAAGTGTCAGAAGAGGAGAGGGGGCTGGGGTCATAAAATAGAGGTAAGGCCTGAAGGAGACATCAGTGCCAAGCTGGGGGCAGGGCAGGTGTGGAGCAGATTCCCTTCCCTAAACCTGGGCTTCCAGCCAGCTGCCTGAGAACCCCCTAGCCTGGCTCTATTCCCTGGGCCCTCTCCCCTGGGGGTGCAGGGCCTTGAGAGAGGGACTTCCTAAGAAACTAGGGACTCCTCCTACCTGGCAAAGCCTTCTGTCCTCCCTGGGAGAGCAGGGGAGACTGAGGCAAAGTGAGATCCTTCCCCATTCCTCAAAGCCTGACATTCCATACAATGTCTGCCTCTCAGCTACAGCCCTGCCTCGTTCCAGGAAATCCGACCTCCTCCCTTCATCCGGATCCCACTTCCCTCAACCAGACCCCCCACCATGCCTTTCCTGCCAACTCCTTGAATGTGTGTGTGGGGGGTGTTGAGCAGAGAACACGGTTTCAGGCAGGGATGGAGCCATCAGACAGAGGGAAGAGCAGTATGGGGTGATGGCGCAGGAGGCTGGGAGGTGGGCGCAGGGCCGGGGTGGATGGAGGCCGAAGCACCCAGGCATTGGTGTGAAGTCCTAGTCTTCTCTCCCGCTGCAGGAGCCGCCCCACCCCCACCTCACACACCCACCTTGGCTGTGTAAGGCGCTGGGAGGGTCTCTTCCATTGGGAAGGAGAGGTGAGGTGAAGAGGGGGTGATCTGGGAACGGGAAGAGGACGGGAGTGGTAGGACGCGGGCTGGATGGAGACCCAGGCACCTGCCCTTCCAGCTGGCACTCAGCATGGCTCGGCGACCACAGCCCAGCCATGCGTCTTGAGTTGAGAATCACAATGTACCCCTTTTCTCAGAGCCCATCAACTGCAGCCTCACCTCCATCATGGGATAATCAGCACTTATTTGTACACCCCAAATTCTAAACCTGGGGAGCCAGCTGTAAGCTGTCAGGCTCCCTGGGCGAAGAACCCCATTCGAGCAGTCGATCCCGCCCACAGCCTCACCCACTCCCCTTTTCCCCCTCCCCCTTTCAAGCTCAGCTCTAGGCGCCCAGCCCCCGTCCGGGCCCAGGGTGGCAGTCGATGCCTGCGCACCCACCCAGCCAGGGTCGAGAGTGAGAAACCCGCGGGGGGCTATGGAACCAGTGCCCGCCCCAGCCCGCCCCTGGGCGGGTGTCTTCTGTAGACAATGGCTCAGGCAGCAGCGCCTCGAGGACCAGGAGGGAGAAAAACAAGTCGGGAGGGGGTTGGCGGCGCCAAGCCTGGGTACCCCCGCCCTCCGCATTGTGTCTCCCGGAGACCCTCCGCTCCGGACAGTCTCCCCCCCATCACTTTCCTCCAGAAGCGCCGACCCTAGGTCCCCTTAGCTCCCCCACCCCAATCCAGTGAACAGAATGAACCCCAATTCACGAGCACCGCGAAGAGGGGCTGGCGGGCTGGGGCCTGATCCGGGGGCGCAGGCCCGCGATCGCTGCACCTCCCGACCGAGACTCACCCTGCGGGCTGGGGGGCTCCGGCGGCGACTTGCCGGGAGCCCGGGAGGCGCCGCCGAGCAGTAGCCCCAGCAGCGGCAGCAGCCGCGCGAGGACGCTGGGTCCATTCGGCGGCGGCATCGCGGGGCTCGGCTCGGCCCGGCCCTAGCGGTCCATAGCTCCCGCCTGGCCCATCTCGGCCGGCCCGGCTCAGCCCCAGCTCTGCGCCGCGCCGCGCCGCGCCGCGCCGCCTGGGCTCCCGCTCCGGCTGCGGCGCCCGCTCAGCGCGATTGTCTCCGCCCGGAGCTGCCGTCAGCGCCCCCTGCAGGCTTCTCCTGGCACCGCGGGCCTGCGGGCACCGCCCCCTTGTGGCCCGGCTCCGCCTGCCACCCCAGCACTGCCCACCTGCTGCCCACCCCATCCTCCCAGAATCTGAGCTACCAGGGAGTGTAGCTCTTAGAGTCCAATTACAGAGGGCCTTGGGATTCGTGGAATTTGGTGCAAAATTGGGGGGGATATTATTGCTTGCTTTCAAAGGGGTATGGTCATGAGTGTCTCAAAAAGGTGTTAAGAATTCCCTGCCACTTCTCTCCTTAGACACTCACAGAGTGTTAGAGCGCTCTCTAAAAATCTGAATCACTCAGAGCTGGGGGCTGGTCTAGCCTCAGCCTCTTATTAAGTCAACTGCAAGTTAATTTAGCGTTCTGGTCCTCAGTCATTGTTTATCATGGGAATTGTAATCATCTACCTGATAGTTGTTGTAACAATTAAATGAGAATAATGATGTGAAGAGTCTAGCACAAACCTAACAGGAACAGCAGTGCAATAAATGGTGCTGTGGTTGGCCTAGAGTGAGGAGGGGGCTCACCTTCCCTTAGGTGATAAGACCTATTCCAGGGTAGACACGATAGCTAGAAAGTTCTTCCAGAGGAGGAAGCAGCTTTTTTTCTCCTACTGAGAATCATCTGTTGGTCCCATCAGCTCTGGCCTCATGAGTGAATGACAGCTTGGATCTTCTCCTTCTTCATCAGTCTTTATACCCCACATTTGAAGAGTAGCCCCAGCCAACCTTTCTTTCCTCTCAGTTCATTATTTCCGGCTGTCAGCCTCATTCAGCTTCTGCTCTGCATGACCAAATCCTCATCCAACTTGATGCTATAACCCTCTCTTGGTTGTTACTGGCTTGTCACCTCTTTAGCACAACATGGTGCCCAGGAGGGGACTGGATACCCAAGCCAAAGACCTTATTTCCCAGAGGACCGCAGGCTTCCCTCCTGGTTAGGTCCACTGGATACTAGTCCTCCTCCTCTTTTTTCCTCCTCCTCCCTCCTTGCTCCTCGTCTTCCTTCTTCTTTTCTCCCTCCTCTTTCTCTTTTTTTCTTCAGTACTGGGGATTGAATCTAGGAGCACTCAACCACTTAGCTACATCCCCATCCCTTTTTGTTTTTTTTTATTTTGAGACAGGGTCTTGCAAATTTGCCGAATCTGGCCTTGAACATGCACTCTTCTTTTCTCAGTCTCCTGAGTCACAGGGATTACAGGTGTGCACCACCAGTTCTATTTCTTTCAACAGAAATTTCCATCTAACCAGATTCCCAGTCTTATTCTTATGTAACCATTTTTTTGGAACCAAAACACAGGATTTAGCACTCATCCTTGGTGAATTTCATCTTGTTGGTTTCAACCCAACTGTACAATCTGTCAAGGCTGCCTTGAATCTACTTCAGTCATCCATTGTATTGGTGCCCCCTTTCTCCCCGCCACCCCAGCCAGCAACCATCTGCAGGGTGAGAAGTGGCTTCCTCTGCCTCCATGCAAGGAACTCATGACAATGCCAGACAGCCCAGGGACATAGTGGAGCTTTGAGACACCATCATAGAAATTTAGACCATCAGGCCTCAATCCAAGTCTCTACGATCCAGCTCACATTTCTGTCTTGTCTATAAGGATTAATGCCAAATGCCAAATGCTTTGCTGGATCAAGATAAACTGTGTGGTAGCTGGGTATGGTGGCGCACATCTATAATCCCAGTGGCTGGGGAGGCTGAGGCAGGAAGATCCCGAGTTCAAAGCCAGCCTCAGCAATGAAGAGGTGCTTAGCAACTCAGTGAGACCCTGTCTCTAAATAAAATACAAAATAGGGCTGGGGTATAGCTCAGTGGTTGAGTGCCCCTGAGTTCAATCCCTGGTACCACACACACACACACACACAAAGATAAGTTGTCTGGGGCTATCCAATTGTAGTGATGAAGGGGGAATTTGGCTGGTGTTAACGATCATGGCTTAATCTTTTCTCAAGTGTTCACTGTCATCCAACTAGAAACCTGTCCTGGAACTCGCCATGCATGGAGGTCAAATTATTCTTAGAATTTACCATTTACCCCTTCGGTAAAATCAAATATCATCAGCTCTTATGAGGTAAGGCTGTTCATCAATGTCTTCCCCCACCACTTAGCATCAAGTCCAAAGTTCAACCCATGGCCACAAGATGTGCCTGCCTGCCTGCTCTTCCCTACCTCCTCTCCTGGACCTTTCACCCAGCTGCCTTCCTTGCTTTTGTTTGAACACACAAAATCCGCTCCTCAGGGCCTTCTCACTGACTGCTCTTTCTGCCAGAACACTGTCCCCATGTCACAGCATGCTTCATCCATCCCTCTCTGCTCACTACATCAAAGACACCTTCCCTGACCATTCTCCTGAAGATGGCAGCTCCCTCTCAACACCCACGTGTTCTATCGTTATCTCCTTTCCTTTATTTTCACCCATAGCGCTGACCACCACTCACCATTTATTTATCTTTTTTTTTTTTTTTTTGTGGTACTTGGGATTAAACCCAGGGTTGCTCTACCACTGAACTACATCCCCAAACTTATATTTAATTTTATCTTTCTATTTTGAGACAGGGTCTTGCTAAGTTGCTAAGGTTGACCTTGAACTTGCAATCCCCTGCCTCAGCTTCCCAACCTCCTCAGCTGGGATTACAGGCATGTGCCAGAGTGCCCAACTATATTTCTTTCTTTTTAAAATTGTTTTTAGTTGTCGATGGACCTTTATTTTATTCATTTGTTTATATATGTGCTGAGAATCGAACCTAGTGCCTCACACATGTGAGGCAAGCACTCTACCACTGAGCCACAACCCCAGCCCCTGTATTTATTTCTTGCTTTATTCTTTTTTTGGGGGGTAGGGAGTACTGGGGATTGAACTCAGGGACACTCAACCACTGAGCCACACCTCCAGCCGTTTTTGTATTTTATTTTATTTTTTTTGGTACTAGGGATTGAACTCAGGGGTACTCGACCACTGAGCCACATCCCCAACCCTATTTTTTTGTGTTTTATGTAGAGACAGGGTCTCACTGAGTTGCTTGCTTAGCGCCTCGCCGTTGCTGAGGCTGGCTTCGAACTCGTGATTCTCCTGTCTCAGCCTCCCTAAGTGCTGGGATTACAGGCTTGAGCCACCACGCCCGGCTCATTTTTGTATTTTATTTAGAGATGGGATCTCACTGAGTGGCTTAGCACTTCGCTTTTGCTGAGGCTAGCTTTGAACTCATGATCCTCCTGCCTCAGCCTCCCAAGAAGCTGGGATTACAGGCATGCGCCACTGCACCTGGCTTCTTGCTTTATTCTTTTCTCCACTTGAGTGCAAGTTCCATGAGTGCAAGGGCTTTATTCACTACTTCATCCCAGCACTGGACTAGTCCAAGGCACATGGTAGATGCTCAATAAATATTTATGGAATACATGAATCAGTTAGAGAGTTGTCTACCACTCCTCACCCCCTTATTGACAGAGACCCTTCTCAGTGGGAAAGAAGGAACAGCAGCGGGGTGGTAGTGGCAGGGTTTGGGGGTTGGTACAACAACCCTTGCTATCCTTCTCTGATGTGACACTGCCCTCCTCAGGCTGAGAGCTCCATCAGTCTCCCTCTGCCCTCCTCATTCTGAACAGTTTTACAGGCTTTTTTTTTTTTTTTTTTTTTTTTTTAGGTGGACAGCGTCCGGAGATTGTGTTATTTTCCCAAGCCTCAGACTATTTTAGATTTATCCCTCCAAAATCATGAAAAATATACTGTTTAAATCTGCCCAGCAGGCACCCAGCCTTCCTTCTCTACTTCTCCCAACCCCCACCCACCCATACACCTGCAGACACCCTCACCCTCCTCCAGTCTTGCCTGGAGGCCCTGCCACCCCATCTCCCTCATACCTGCCACCCCTACTCTCTGCTTCTTGACAGTAATTTGCAACCTTTGCCCTGGCAGAGGCCCTCTGCTCAGACTTCTGCCAGCTCTGGTCCCCACACCAAATATCTCTTCACTTCCCCTCTCTTTCTTGGATCCCAAGAGGAGGCAGCACACTAGATTTTGGGGTCAGTGTCTTTATTAGGCAACATGAAGGGAGTGACCCTGCTCTGTTGGAAGAGGAGGGACACCAAAAGGCCAACATGGAACAGCTCCAACCCCTAGAGGTCAGAGTGAGGGTGCCTGTTGGAGATGAGGAGGGAAAGCAGGTGCAACGTGCAGCCAGAATAGCTCTGGGCTGGGCTTCACTCCTCTTCATCTTCTTCCAGGGGTGGCCGTTTTCGCTTGAAGAAGCCAACCTGGGGGTGTGCAGGGGCTGGGGTCAGGGACTAGAGTTGATCCCTAGGCCTCAAAGTGTCAATAAGAAAGTGTGCCAGGGGCTGGGATTGTGGCTCAGTGGTAGAGTGCTTGCCTTGCATGCAAGAGGCACTGGGTTCAATCCTCAGCACCACATAAAAATAAAGATATTGTATCCATCTACAGCATATATATGAAAAAAAAAGTGTGCCAGGCACCAGCAGCCACAGATTCTCTCCCTGGACCAGCACAGTACCTGAGCCCTACTGCACATAGCCAGAGACCTTTCCCTATTTAGAGACAATGCAGGCAACTAATAAGTGGGTTTCTGGAAAAATTTTTTTTTGTTTTTTTCTCCCTTGATTTTTTTGTTTTTCTTTCTTTGTTTTCTTTTTTCTTTTGTGGGGTGGTACTGAGGATCAAACCCAGGGCTTCAAGCATGCTAGGCAAGTGCTCTACCACTGAGCCACACCCCAGCCCTTTTACAAATTTTATTTCATTTTTTTTCTTAGTTGTAGATGAACACAATACCTTTATTTTATTTATTTATTTTTATATGGTGTTGAGGATTGAACCCAGTGCCTCACACGTGCTAGGCAAGTGCTCTACCACTGAGCTATAACCCTAGTCCCACAAATTTTATTTTTGAGACAGGGTCTCACTAAGTTGCTAAGATTGGCCTCAAATTTGGCATCCTCCTGCCTCAGCCTCCTGAGTTGCTGGGATTACAGGCTTGTGCCTCCATGCCCAGCTCTGATTTTGTCTTAAATATTGAAGTTTGTCTCTATATGACTGAAGCATGTGATGATATGTGATGATTATAGGTCTAATGTGTGCTTTTCCCTAAAATCACCACATCTTCCCAGGGCTTGGGCACTGTTCTACAGGAGCAGAGCAGTGAGTGATCCTCCAGGGCCTCCTAAGAAGTGAGGAGCAGGGACAGGACCAGTCCCTGGGTCTCTCACATCACTTGGGGGAAGGACAGAGCTGGAGGAGGTGAACCTTTTCCATAGCAGCCAGGAATTCCAGAAGGCACGACACATCCCTGTGACTCTTCCTCAAAGGGGGAAAGGGTCTAAAGGCCTTAGGATTTCAGTTGCCACCCCTTCCAGGAGTTTATGCCCTGGAAATGGTCCTCAGAAAATGACATTCTAATAGTAAAGATGTACACAGGACAGGCCGGGTCTCTCCCTGCCTCCTAGTTTGTGTCCACCTGGGGACTCCACCAACCTTCACCTCTTACCTTCCACATGGCCAGGACCAGAAGGATGAGCAGCAGCAGGCCACCCAGAGCACCCACCAGCACCCACCAGATGGGAACGGCCCTCTCCTCCAGAGCACGAAACACCTGTGTCTGCACCTGGGGACAAACCTGGTGTCTCCTCAGACCCCTGACACCCACTTTTCCAAATATTCACACCTTGGGCCCGTGACCCCCAACCCCTACCTCTCAGCCAAGCCATCACCTCCCTGTACCACCCCTGAGCCCCAGGGAGACCCTGCCCCCATGCTGGCTGAGCATTGACACAGGAATACCAATGGGTCCTGCAGGCCACATCTTCCCGTGGTCCCCCCTCACTCACCAGGGCTTCTCCGCTGGGCAGGCTGAGCGCAGGCACGGCGTAGGGAAGGGAAGAGACATTGAACCAAGCGTGCGACTGCAGCACAAACTGATCGAGCGGCTTCTACAAGAATGCGGGGGTAAAAGCCACTTGCATAAGACACAGGACACCTATGGGTGGCAGGAGTCCAGCTCCTCACTGGGAATACTTGTCCCTGGCTTAACCTCGCCCTCTCCCTTTCCCCGCCCCCGAAGCCTCGCTCCTCCCCCAGCAAACTCGGGTCCCGCCTCCACAAGGCCCTGCCCACCAGTGCTCAACCCCACCTGGCCGAGGCTGGGCAGCGACAGCAGGGCCAGCACCGTGACCATGGCCCGTTGCCCGCGCGCCATCTCCTGCAGCTCACAGTGCACCACAGTACAGGGCGCCGACTCGCAGCTCTAAGGGAATGTGTCATCAGTCCCCAGCCCCTCCTGGCCCTATTCCCCTGCCCCTCACCACAGGGACCAACACAGAGAGGACCAGGAGTGTTAGGAAGCTCAGCCTTCCCTTCGGGAAGGGTCTCGGGTTAGAGCTTCTGATGCTGTCTCTGCATGCAGTTTGCTCGACAGCAGAAACAGGGCAGGAAGGAGTAGGTCTTCACGCAACCTTTAGCACCCAGAACGTTTGTTACCTTGCTTTGGCAATTTTTTTACATACTGGGAAGCTTAACTGCAAATGTCCCCCCCGTCCACTCCAGATACCAGAGCAGCAGCATCTTTTGTGTTCACTTGAAGTACTCCATGGGTCCAAGGGGGGCTCTTCCTGCCTCCAATCCCCTCTGGCTCTGGGGCCCAGGCAGGCCCCAGCCAGTGGCCACAGGGCCCGCTCACCACCAGAACTGGATCCTGTTCTCCAGGCTGCTTGGGCCCTAACAGCAATGCCTGTCTGCGATCCCGCTTGTGATGGACCAGTTGAGTTGGGGAAGGGCTGGGCATGGGCAGCCTCCAGTCCAGCTGGGGAGGCAAGGGAGCTATCAGTTCCCCTCTGTGGCCTGTGTCCCCGACCTCAGCGTACTCTGGTTGTTGGTCTGGGGACTCTCCCCAGGTCTTTCTCCCACCCAGCTTCTCACCTTGAGGGGGTTGGGAGAAGGTTGTGGGGAGCACTGAAGGCCACCCTGGGGCTGTATGTCCAGGATGTAGAGCAGGTCTGAGGGCTGGGACTGGCCAGGGAGGTAGATGCTGAGACGGAGGCCACTTGCAGTCCCAGGACCATTATTATGGAGCTGGGGGGGGGGTGACAGCAGGATGAGCAGGGGGTTCAGCATATTGCCCACAGCCCTTAGGACCCTCTCACCCTAGCCTGAGGCCCAGAGGCTCCTTCCTACCTCGTAGGTATGTTCCACTTTGGGGACCCAGCTGTTCAAGCTGTTCTGTTCCCTGTCACTTTCTTCTGCTGCCACCACCAGAGAGGCTGGGAAGGAGTTCCTGTAGGTGCCCAAGCCTCCAGAGTGAGTTTGATCCCCTGGAGGGCCTGTGAGGAACCCTCCATGGCCCCCTAAATTGACTTCTTTGTGTTTTTGTTTTTGTGGGGCTGCAGATGGAATCCAGAGCCCCATGCATGCTAAGCATGCACTGTCACTGAGCTACATCCCAGGCCCTCCCCTGACCTTTAGAGCCCTTCCGCCATCTCCCTTTTCCAGTCCTGGCTGCTCACCCTCGCAGCTCCACTCTGGCCTCTGCCCGGACTGGCACGTCCAGCAGTAACACCTTGCTGTTTGGATTCTGGCTGTTCTTGCTGGAGAGGAAAGAGATAGACTAGCCCAGTGACTCTCTGGGGTGCAGCCAGAATTTCAGAGGGCTCAGAGAGAGTTAACTTCACAAACAGCATGCTACACTGAAGCTAGGCCCTGGAGGATGTGGAGGGGTGTCCTCTAGGGCTCCAAGACTCAGAAACAAGTCTCTAAGAAAATGAATAGGGAGATGCAAAGGACAGACAGTACTGAAGACCTTTCTGTAAGGAAGTGTCCCTGAGTGGGGGTCCTGTGGGGGAAAGGAGTGCTCTCCAGTCTAGTACCTCCTCATCTGCAGCTGAAAGGACACATACTCTCCAGTCTCTTCTAGATTTTCCACATTCACCAACATCGTGATTCCTATCTGAGAGATGCAGAGGGCCAAAATCACTGCCAAGATGTCTGTACCACTCTGGGCAGCCCTGCCCTGAATATGGCCTCCACCCCACCCACTCCAAAGTTACCATTATTATTTTACACAGAAGCCCACTTGGAGAGGGAAAGTCACTCACCCAGCAACATGCTGATAGGGAGTATGAGACAAGAATTCCAGCCCAGAGCTACCTGACTCCAAACCCAGCGACCCCTCCTCACTGCGCATGCCTCAGAGGCCTCACCCGGGTGTTCTTCTTCATGGGGTTGCCCAGCTCGCACAGCACCACCTTGGTCTCGTTCTCCTTCTTCTGGTTGCAGATGAGCCTCTCAAAGCCCTTTTGGGAATAGTTGGGAGGCATAGGTGGGTTACAGAGCAGCCCATATGTATTTGCACTCCCTTGGCAAATCTGTGAGACTTACGTGCCAGGATGGGGCAGAGGATTCAAGGGACTATCATGTTTTATTTTCTGAATTGCTGTGCACTTTATTATGCTTTTAAGTGAATTTTCATTTTGAGAATTAAAAATAACACAGAAGCCAGGTATGGTGGCACACACCTGTAATCCCAGCACTTTGGGAGGCTGAGACAAGAGGATCACGAGTTCAAAGCCACCCTCAGCAACGGTGAGGCGCCAAGCAACTCAGTGAGACCCTGTCTCTACACGAAACACAAAATAGGGCTGGGGATGTGGCTCAGTGGTCAGGTACCCCTGAGTTCAATTCTCAGTACCAAAAAAAAAAAAAAAAACCCAGAATATTACATAGAGTGTAGCCCCATTGTTATAAACTACATTAGCATGATGGAAAACAGATACCCATGTAAGTACTTGCCAACATTGGAGGGAAAGACTGGAAGGAAATCTAGCAAATGTTAACAGATGTTCCTATTAACATTTGGTTCCTGAGCCTTATTGGGTATTTTATAATAGTCTTCAATTTTGTGTCATTAGCAAGTATTTATCTTCCAAATATACATTTTTAAAAAGTAAGTCATCTTTTATAGCAAAAGGTAAGAGAAGTGGGAGCTTTCATGTGGGAGTCGAGAGTCACCTCCCAGGTCCTTGGCAATGCCCCAGGGTGGGGAACTCACCTCAATGTTGCTAAGGGCCCGCATGTAGTGGGCGCCGGGGGGCAGGTGCACAGCCAGCTCTGCCTCATAAGCCCCCTCACCCTCATTAGCTGCATCCATCTGTAGCTCCAGCACATTATCAGCCCCAATTAGGAGTGGGGAGCCCATCCTGTGGATGGAAATGGGTGAAGCCAGGGAGGCAGGGTCCAGGTACAGGGTCTGGGAGGAGGAGCCAGGACACAGATGGGAAGCAGGTCTCATGGGACAGAGGAAAAGGGGTAGAGTGGGAGGTTCCCTCACACCATGGCAGTGAGCCGAAGCTGGGGCACACACAGATCATCTTCTCCACAGTCCAGGATGATGCGGGTCTAGAAGGGACACACCAGGGTGTATGGGTCAGCTAGAGGTACTTGAGGTTTGGGAGGTTGGTGGGTTACATCAGGGTTAGGAAGACAAGAATGGGCTTGGGATTCATGTCAGCTCAGGGAGTAAGACAACTGGAGCTTTGGAACGTGAAGAAGATCTCAAACCTTTGGGGTTGATATGAAGAATTGGGATGCTGTAGGGCTTGATGGTGATATTAGGGTTTATGAGTTTACATCAGAGTTTAGGGGATATTGAGATGTGGGGGGTTCATTAGGGTTTAGAGGTGACATCAAGGTTTTGGGTTTCGCCTTTCAACTTGTGTACTAAACCTAATCCTGATTTCCTGTCAGGAGTCTTGCACCTCCCTTGCCTGCCCTCTGCCCCACCCACCTGCTCCTGGACATGGGTGTCTCCATGTAGCACGAGAGCAGGGGCTACTCCAGTCTTCTCAGGTGGCAGGGACACGTTGAGGCTGAGCACAATAGGGCTCAGCTTATCCCGGAAATCTGTCTCATCCTAAGAGGGGTCAAGAATTAGGCAATCCTGCTACTTGTACACCTCACCTTCCCTGGCCAGTAGGGACTATGTCCTACTGACCATTTCTGGACCCACAGCACCCATCCCAGTGCCCCAGGGCTAGATGAACAGGTCTGGTGGCTGAGCTTGGCACACCCAGCCCCGTCAGTCCCTAGCCTGGTCATACTCGAAGGAAGGCTCTAATGGTGCGGCAGATGGGACTGTGCCTTCCACTCAGGTCCAGGATCGAGGTGATGCCCGCCTGTTGAGAGTCCAGCAGTAGCACCCGCCGGCCCTGGCGGGGCTTCTGCCGGTCCAGCTGCAGCTCGGCATTTATATCTGACAGGGCAAACAATAAAGATCAGGATTTCCCTGGCCAGCCTCTGGGGGGCCCAGACCTGTTTCCCTCCAACCTCCTCCATGACACTCACACAGCTTCTGAGGAATGTTATGCCCAGTGGCACCCACACACATCTGGATGTTGAAGCTACAAAGACATGACTGGGCTCAGGGACTGGGGCCTCTCTGAGGTCCTGGATCCTGCCCGGCCTATGCCCTCTACCACCTCACCAGCTCACTGGGGTTTTGGTCTGCTCCAGAATACAATTCTTCACGGCAGGATTCAGTGAGTCTTGCACCAGCAGCTGGACATTGGCCCTCACCACCGGCTGAGCTCTGATGGGATCAGAGGAAGCCTGCCATTGTGACCCTTCCTGGCCTGGCCTCCTCTGATCATATGAGCCTTTCCCACCCTGCCCTGGACCAGTGCTCACCTATACACAGCCACCTTGCTGGCCCCATAGGCTCCCACCAGCAAGTCTATAGACATTAAGAGAGGAGTCAGAAGCAGCAATTAGAGCATGGAGTCCTCATGTCATCTTCCCAAAAGTGCCTCATACCACCTCTCCCACTGAAGGCTTGGCTTGCTCCACCCCCACAGGCATCCCAGCCATTTGGACAGATCAAAGCCCACAGTGTGACACCAGGTCAGGCATGGGCCCCCAGCTATATCTGTCAGCACTTCCTGCAAATGTCCTAAGGCCTTCTTTGTCTTGCTGGAGGCAGTCCAAGAGCACCTGGGTATCCATTGTCATCTATGTCGATGGCACCTCGCAAGGAGAAGCCAAAGCCAGAGCCTGTGGGGAAGGGGCTATCCAGGACCTGGGCAGGGCGTGAGCTCAGCCCCTCACTCTGACCCAGGAAAATCAGCACTTGGCCCCGACCACTAGGACCCCCATAGGGGGCAGCCACCGCAACATCTGGAAGGAGTAACAGAAAAGGAGTGTCTGTCATTCAATCTCCCCACAGACTCTGTACAACCCTCCTGAGCTTCTTCTGTGGGCAGACCCGAAGAGACAAGAAAGGTACAAAGTCTGGGGCAAGAAGGTGGCTGCACTGCCTTCTGGGAGTTTGCTATCTGACAAGAGAGACTAGTCAAGTAGGATTGTTATCAAAATAGTAAAAGCCCTTACTATTGGGCTGGGGTTGTGGCTCAGTGGCAGAGTGCTTGCCTCGCATGTGTGAGGCACTGGGTTCGATCCTCAGCATAAAAAAAAGTAAACAAATAAAGACACTGTGTCCATGTATATCTAAAAAATATTTTTTAAAAAAGCCATTACTATCTATAGAAGAAAATATATTGACAATATTTCCTTT
Organism: Geosciurus inauris; assembly: GCA_004024805.1. Lineage (NCBI taxonomy): Eukaryota > Metazoa > Chordata > Mammalia > Rodentia > Sciuridae > Geosciurus > Geosciurus inauris. Next base: position 25,788 of record PVHX01006532.1, on the reverse strand, counting down.
CATTCTGAAAATCTAGCATTATTATTTCCATTTTAGAGCAAAAACTGAATCCCATAAGATTAAATAACTGAGACTTATTAAATACTGGTCCCCCTTCCTTGATGTACCTTTTTTTTCTATTTTTCTATTCTACTTTCACCATACAAACTCAGAGCCACTTCACCACCAGCTTTTTATCACTATTATTTTTCCTCCTACTGGGGATGGAGCCCTAGGCCTTGGGCATGTAAGGTAAATGCTCTCCCATTGAGCTATAACCCCATCCCAGCCCACTAAACATTTTTTAAATTTTTTTTTTTTTTTTGGTGTCGGGAATTGAACTCAGGGGCACTCAAGTTCCATTTTGTGTTTTATGTAGAGACAGGGTCTCACTGAGTTGCTTAGTACCTCGTTGTTTCTGAGGCTGGCTTTGAACTCGCAGTTCTCCTGTCTCAGCCTCCCAAAGTGCTGGGATTACAGGTGTGCGCCACCATGCCCAGCTTTTTAATTTTTTTTTTTTAATTTTTTTTTTCAGTTGTTGATGGACCTTTATTTTTTTCATTTATTTATATGTGGTGCTGAGAATCGAACCCAGTGCCTCACGCATGCTAGGCAAGCGCTCTACCACTGAGCCACAACCCCAGCCCTAAATTTTTTTAAAGATGTTGATGGACCTTTATTTTATTCATTTATTTTTATACGGTATTAAGAATCGAACCCAGTGCCTCATACATGGTAGGCAAATGCTCTACCACTGAGCTATAACCCTAGTTCCCCACTAGTAATTTTAGAGATCAGCTTTGGAAATGTATTTTCAATGTAAGATAACCTTGTAATCTTAGAAAGTTCTTTGGCCAGGCACAGTGGCACCTGCCTGTAATCCCAATGACTTGAGAGGTTGAAGCAGAAGGATCGCAAACTTTGAGTCAAGCCTCAGCAACTTAGCAAGATCCTATCTCAAAATAAAATAAAAATAAAAAGGGCTGGGGATGTAATTCAGTGGTAGAATGCCCCTGGGTTCAATCCCTAGTACTGACAAAAAAAAAAAAAAGTCTTTGCACATGTTAAGAATTAAGGTCTTTGCTATATGTGTGGCAACTATCTTTCATTTTTCTTCTAATTTGGTTTATGATATGTTTTCCATATAGCAGCTCTTTTCCTTTTAAATACCAGTGTTGCTTTTCCTAATCAAGTTACACAGAATTCATCCAGATAAGAGCACTCTGACCACAAGCCTGTCCTCAGGCTGTGGCCCTCACTTTCTCCTGACCCCTGGCCTCCTCCTCTCTTATTTCCTGAGCATTTGCTTTCCCTTGTTATGTCCTTGGCCTTGTTGCCTCATTGCCAGTTTTCACTTTGGATTCCACTTTGGGCTAATTCAGATTGGGCATCATGAATTCCAGATCCCTAACCTTCATTGGGACCTCGAAGTTCAAGGCCGCACAGCAGTCTCAAGAGTTTTCCACTCAGCACCTATTTTCAAGCTTCTCCGTTGTGACAAGCTACCTGTACCCACTTCCTTCAGTAGGTGATCTCATCTCTGCTTTACAAAGAGGAGCAGCTCACAACTGTTGTCTTATAAATCTACACTTATGTTCTCTCCTTCTCCTCAAATGATCCTTGAATAGGTGCTCCTCATTGACCTTACCTTACAGTGGAGTGTCCCCTACCCCCATCATCTCAGGGACCCTCTTCTGACTCATCACTAAGTTTTGCCACAAGATCATTTTCCTCCACATTCAACATATTCCCTATTCTTGTGAATTGAAATAACCTTCCCTTGACCTCCATCTCTTTTCCATGATCATCCCTTTTCTTTCTGCTTTCTTAAGTCAAACTGGTTGAAAGAGTCTTCTACACTGCCTGCCTCCAATTCTTCACCTTTATTCATATCTTGCCCCATGGTATGCTAGCTTCTGTCCCACCCTGGATTCGTATTTGTCACTCTCACCAATGACCTTCTTGCTAATGCCCATGGGGTTCTTCCCCAGTCCCATCTAACGGTTCCTTTCAACAACACGGGGAGTCCCTGATCTGATCCTTCCTCCTGCTTCAAGCACTCTCTTCCTTAGAATTCTAGGTTCTAAGTTCCCCTTCAACCCCCTCTGGACACTCTTTTTCTCTTTCTTTCTGAGTTACCTCCTCTGGGTATCCCCTAAATGCTTTCACTCTTGAGGGTTCTATCCTGGACCTCCTCCTATTTCACAGGCTCCATCCCTGAACCATTCTCTCCAAGTATCTATCTCTCACTCAGCCCTCTCTCCTTGAAGTAGGGGAAGCCATTTCCAAGAATTTCCTGGAATTTCTACCTAATGGTCCCAAGCCTTTCAAGAAGTGTGGATCTCTTCTCTCCTCTAGACCTGTGCCATGGTCTGAGATCCAGGCAGTGAAGAGCACTACCAACCCACCCAACTCCTCTCTCTCCCTTACCCCATATCTCACAACCCAGCAAGTCCTAATAATCCAATTCCTAATTATCTCTGAAGTCACTCTCATCTCTGACTTCACTGCCAAATTCTGCTGTCCAGGTGGTCATCTGGCCTGGATTAGGACAAAGCCATCCTAATCGATCCCCTTTAACTCTCCTATCTATCTGCTCTCTAGTCAGCAGCTGAGTTTTAAAACCACATATAGGATAGAGTCACTCCTTGCTTGAGCCTTTCCTGGCTCCTGCTGCCCAGAGATCAAGTCCAGCTTTTTTTTTTTTTTTTTTTTGTACCGAGGATTGAACTCAGGGATACTCACCACTGAACCACACCCCCAGCCCTATTTTGTGTTTTATGTAGAGACAGGGTCTCACTGAGTTGCTTAGTGCCTCGCCATTGCTGAGGGTGGCTTTGAACTCGTGATTCTCCTGTCTCTGCCTCCCAAAGTGCTGGGATTACAGGCGTGTGACACTGTGCCCAGCTTTCAAGTCCAGCTTTTTATGGTGGTTGTCAACCCCCCAGTAGCAAGTGGGGTTCCTCTCTTCCTTACCATTGTAGTCATCTCGGTTGAGGTCGCCCAGGGGCGCAATAGCCGAGCCAAATCGCCCATAGAGGTGTGTGCCAGTGAGCAGGAGGCTGGGGGCACCTAGAGCCTGGGGGCCTCGGGGTTGCAGGAACAAGTACACGCGTCCCACCTCGGCCAGCTTGCGGTCGGCCCGGCTCTCCATGTACAGTGGAGCGCCCACCAGCAGGTCATGCCTCCTGTGAACCAGATGGGTGATTAGGATTCTGAAGAGGAGAACCAAATCTCATCCACCCTCCTTCTCCTGCTTCCCTAGGTAGTCACAGGAGAGTGAGGGCTAGGAAAAGAAGAGATGGAGGGTAGCTTCGGCCTCTGTTAATTGGGGACCCAACAGGATAGGGACAGGGCTCTCCCTCTCCTCACCCGTCCCCGTTGACATCAGTGACAGCCACAGAATGCCCGAAATAAGAAGCCATCTGCAAGATGAGGAGCACCTTAGTTTGTGCCTCCCGACTCAGCACCCTCTGTTAGACATCTACCTTCATATCCCATGAAATATTTGGGGTCTCGGTTCCAGGGCCTCTGCCACTCCAACTGGGACGTGGCGCTCACCTGCTCTCCGTGCAACCGGTGCAGCGTCTGGTAATAGGAGTCCAAAATTTCCACCTGCACGTAGGACGCAATAGAGAGCATTATTCCTGCTTCCTTGGAAGCCTTCAGCTCCCAGTGAGAAAAGCCAAGAGGCTTGGAGGTGCAAGGAAGCTGTCAGCGTGAGGATTGTCAGGGCTTCGAACGTGGAGTGGCGGCGCAGCGGGCACTCACCGCTCCCAAGGTCCAGCTCCAAGTAGGGGCACCGAAGACATACTCTGGGGAGACCAGGGAATGAGATCTTCAGAAACTATCAACCCGCCCCTCCCGCGTTCTGCATCTAGGGAGATTCGGGGAGACGCTCCTCCAGGTGGGCCGCCTAGCCCCTGCCCCTAAGTGGATTTCTTGCCTGTGGTGTCCAGATTGCCGTCGAACTCTCCCACGGCTACTGAGTACCCTGAGAACAGCACAAATTAGTGTTTTCAGAAGTGTTAAGCAGCGAGGGAAACCAGGGGCAAGGAAGGAGGGAACTCAGAAGCCAACAAGTTCAAACCCTGCATTGTGTAAACCGGAAAAGGCCATCAAAAGGATAAGTAGGGGCTGGGATTGTGGCGCAGTGGTAGCGTGCTTGCCTAGCATGTGTGAAGCACTGGGTTCGACCCTCAGCACCACATAAAAAATAAAATAAAGATATTCTGTTCACCTACAACTAAGAAAATTAAAAAATATTAAAAAAAAAAAAAGGATAAGTAAACCCTGCCCAAGGCTTCACTGTGAGTCCAAGGCAGAAAGGGATAGGTGGGGTGCACCCGAGTTGGGTAAGCTGCAGGGCGGGGCGGGGAGAGAGGCTGAGCACAGCTCGGGAGCGCATCTGTTCTGGAGCTGGCCAGCTGGGATTAGCATGGAGGCTCAGGCAGAGACAGAATCTGACAGCTGAGGTGGGCGGTGACAGAGTGCTGGGAAGCCTGGAGGGGAGGTGCCAGGGTTACCCCGATAGCCGTCGAAGTATTCTGGTTTGCTGGAGTCGTAGGTAAAGCTCTGGGTGGGAACGTTCCACAAAAGGGTGTCCGGGCGAGAACTCGAGATAATATTGGCAATTGGAGCCCGGGCCAGAAGACCTAACAGGGGAGGGACAGCGGGGGTGTGTGACCCAGTGTAGGGGAGACCCCAGGAGAAAAGGGAGGGAGTTGGTATCGCTGGGCACTTACCTAAGAAAAAATAACCGCCAGGGGCCCCAAGCACCAGCTCCCCAGCCTGAAAGGGAAGACCTGGAGGTGAGAGGGTGTCCTGTTCGGGGACGCCCCACGCCGCTTTTGCTTTCTACTTGCCTGGGTTACCACGGAGCTGAAGCCTGCTTCACAGTATCGCTTGTCTCCGCCTAGAGGAGGCGAGGAAAAGAGATCAGCAAAGGGGCAGAAGATGAAGGCTATTCTCTGGAGCCTGGAAGCAGCCGCGTCATATAGGGGCGGGGCCACGAGCATGTGTGGAGGCGTGGTTTTGAATAGAAGGGGCGGGGCCATGAACTGAGCCGAAGTCTGATTGAAAGCAGGAGCTGGGTCGCTAGGGAGCTGTCAGATTAAGGGCCCAGCTAAAAGGCAGCGAGTGGGCGGAGCCAAAACGAAGGATAGCGCTTACTAAAATAATTTTCTACATAAACCCGACTCATGGTGTTGGACCGACAAGGTGAGTACTCCGCGCGGCCGCCGCTTTGAAGTTGAGCCAAGAAGCAGCCACCTACGGGCGTCTTTTCAGCTTGTTGGGTCTTTTCTAGGACGTTCCAGTGTTGCCAGGGGGCGCAGGCCTGGAGCAGGGCCACAGTACAGTGGAGAATGAGATTCAGGATACCCCCACGTGTCCCTGCTCCCCGCTCCCGACTGCTCCCGACTGTGTCCTGTCAACAGCGCCTACCACAATTATGTCGTTCCAGCTGACCACCGACGCCCCAAGTCCTTGCCGGGCCTTAAAGGTTTGGAAAATTTGGGAGCTAATATTTCGGGTCTCATCCCCTGGAGAGCACAAGGAAGGATGGGGCGCTGAAGCTTGGCCATTCATGTCTCTCTGGTCCCTCATTTACCTCCATGCCTGGGACTCACTGAAATTGAAGGACAGCAAAGTGCATTGACCACCCTCAGCCTTCCAGGGGCACAGGAACACGCCGCCAGTCTCCTCCTGGCTTGGGCCCAGGTTCCGCGGGGCACCCACCACGATGGCCACTCTGTGTGGAAAAGCCTGGTGAGCAAATTTTTGCATATCTTGCCTGGTAGCCCGCCCTGGGAGCAGTACCGGAAGGTGGTGTGGCCCAGGGAGCACTGGACCATCATTCCTCACCGATCTTCATTTTATGGACGGTAAAATGGACTCTTGGTGAGGGAATTTACATGCCTATTTTAACCCAGTGAGCTGGGACTAAAACCATTTGGTTTGATTTGAACACCAGGGGTTTGATATCTTTGCTGAAAAAGATCTCCTGAATGCTATTCACTGTCTCCATCCTCCTACTACCAACAAAAACCAGAGGTTCACGTGCTCCCTAGAATGCCTATTTAGACTGTCACTAGATTCCTTCTTGAGAGCTGGTTTTAAGGGCGAATGAGAAGCTAATGTGGGAAGTGGGTGCTGATAGAGCTGAGAATCCTAGCAGATCTAGGTTTAGGTGACCGTTCTGCCTTATGTAAACACAACAGGGATACAATTAATGCTGTCAAGAGTAAATGTAATAAATGTGTGAGGGAAACTGGGTGTGGTGAGGCACACCTGTGAGACCCAGCGACTCAGGAGGCTGAGGAGGGATTTTCTTTCTTTCTTTTTTTTTTAGTACAAACGATTGAACTCAGGGGCACTGGACCACTGAACCACATCCCCAGCCTTATTTTGTATTTTATTTAGAGACAGGGTCTCACTGAGTTGCTTAGCACCTCACTTTTGTTGAGGCTGGCTTTGAACTGGTGATCCTCCTGTCTCAGCCTCCCGAGCCACTGGGATTACAGGCATGTGCCACCGTGCTCAGCTGAGGAGGGATTCTAAATTTGATACCAGTCCAGGCAAAATATTATTTTCCTCAAAATAAAAGATAAAGAGGTCCGGGGGGCTGAGGCTATAGCTCAGTGGTAGAGCGCTTGCCTAGCATGCATGAGGCACTGGGTTCGATCCTCAGCATCACATATAAATAATAAATGAATAAAATAAAAATCCATCAACAACTGAAATAAAAAAAAGAGAGGGCTGGGGATGTAGCTTAGGGGTAAAGCAACCTGGGTTCAATCTCCAGTACACACACACACACACAAAAAAAAAAATTATAAGGGATATTTAGCATGGTCCCAGTCAAGCACTTTAGAAAAAACTGCATGCTTCTCACTGATCACTCATTGGATGAAAGCCACTTTCAAGGGGACTTGACTTTAGGTGAAGTAATTGTCTTCAGCAGAGGAAATCCCCCAACTGACTGTTACTTGAAGGCTATCTGCCATTACCAGTCTCCAAGGCTGGGTATCCCAGTGTGGGCTGCAATAAGTCATACAGCTACAGAAACTGATTCCAAAGTCTGATCAATGCTAAGAAGCACTTCATTGCTTCTTTTCAAATATCTACAGTTTGTATGTGGAGGGATATATCTTAGGATGTGCTCTTTTTGTTGTTGTTGTGTGGTGCTGAACCCAGGGCCTGTGCATGCGAGGCAAGCACTCTACCAACTGAGCTATATCCCAGACCTACTTTCTAAATGTTTTGAGATAGGTTCTTGCTTAGGCCCTGAGTTGCCAAGGTTGGCCTGGAATTTGCAATCCTCCTGCCTCTGCCCTGAGTTGCTGGGATTACAGGCGTGCACCTTCCTGCCTTGCACTCCTTTCTGCTTTTTGAAGGGATGAGGGTAAAGTGTCATACAATTGACCTTTGAAAAAAATAAGGAATTATCTTATTTTTAATTTGATAATTAAATTAAATTAATTTGTCTTCTTGCTGTAGTTTCAGTGCCCACATCTCCATTGGTACCCCACTCTGACACCCTCACCTGAACCAGTGTCTCCCCAGCATTCCTGATAAGAGCTCAACCCAAATAAACCCCAGAATCCACAACTGCGGAAACAAATGAGGAACTAGAAGTCACAGCAGCAGTGTGTGTGTGGGGATTCTCTCTCAGTACCCATATCCCTCAGGGCTCACCTTCCATGGTTGTCCTTGTGAAAGTCCACTGAAAATCCAAAGTGGCTGCTATTGGGGCCTGTATAGAAAGTGAGTCGCACAGGGTCCAGGTTCAAGGCCGAGGCTGTTGGGACAGCACTAGGTCCCAAGAGCAGTGGTGCCCACACCAGAAGCCAGAAGGCATGCAGTAAACACAAAGCTCTGGCCATCCTTCTCCCACAACCTCTTGAGCAGGAATGGGCAGCTCTTTGCTCTTGCTTTCAATTTCCACCACAGGAAGTCTTCTTATCAAACTACAACCCAAAGTAACTTGCTGAGCAGCAGGCAGAGCAAAAGGGCTATAGCCCTGGGATCATATCATCTCTAGGATTGCTAGGAAGGGGGTGAGGCCATCCTGGGGGGTAGGAGCTTATGGTTGGAAGCTATGACTCCCCCCTTTTCCTGTGGGCAGCATATCAACTCCTGTTGTTTCGGCCTCCCCACTATGTCTCTTCAATATTCACCTCATCTCCCATAACAGCACATTAGTCTAGAGCAACTGCTTGGGATAGTGTAACTGAACAAAATAAGCCTATAAAACTACATTCTAGCCCATAATTCTACAGCTATCCCTTTTCCCCCATCCATCTGGTAACACTGCTGTGGCACTTTGTGACTTGGCCAGAGGTAGGGTAGTAAGGAAGCTGCTGCCCTCTGATAGGACCTGAGGCTGCCATCTTTTTGGATAAGGCACTTATCCACTTCCTCCTAGGGCCTTGGGCAGCCTCATCCAGCCATATTGAGAGATTCTATTGCAGTAGCTTCCTCATTCCTCCTCCATTTTAAGCTGAGCCTAGTGTAGCCATAGAAATGCAGCCAGTGCTGGGGAAGGGATGGTGAATGGGTCTTGGTCTAAGGGGCAAGGAGATGGAGAAAAGGTGGAGTTATTACAGGGCATTATAGATCACAGGCTTTGAGATTATGCACCAGCTGTTCAGTTGGAGGCAGGATTTCACTCCTTGGCTTTCACTCCTTGAGCTTTTGTCCAACTATCAAACTTGATTCTTCTTGGTGTTCATTGTCTAGAGGAAGCCTCCCCTGACTCTTCAAGCTGGCACCCTAGGCTAACACACATTGGCACAGTACTAATCACACTGGTTAGTCATGGTCTGTCTCCTGGATTGTATACCTGAGTCCCTTGAGAGTAAGTTTCCTTTCTGCAGCCCCGGGGGCTAGTCAAGAGCCCATCATGTGGTAGATCTTGCCAACACTGAACAGAAGCATGCCCTGAGGGTGGAAGATGCAAACACAAGTTGACAAGTGGAAAGTGTTGAACAGAAACGCAGTCATTTTCTATGGATAAGGGTGGAAAGATTAAGAGTGCCAGTCATACTGGCATTGCAGGCCTTGCCAAAAAGCAGGTTCTCAGGCGATTCAAGAGGTCTGCTAGGAGTAAAGGAAAATCCATAGCCACATCCTTCTTTTGATGTATTTTTTCTGATCAAACTTAACCACTGTCTTATCTTACTCAGCCACCCTATGCCATTCTGAAGTCCCTTCAGCTCCTCTCTTCTTGTACTTCACCTCAGCACATAGCTAAAAGTCCTGTCCCTGACTAGGCTAAAAGATCCTTGAACTTTAGTCAGGGCCTTCCTCATTGCTGAGTTCCCAGTGTCAAGTTCAAATTACAAGCTACGCAATTTGTGGGAATAAATACTTAACCCAGTCTTTTATTTACTCCCACCCTCCCACTGTCCTCAGCTGAGTGGTTACTATATTACTGGTGTATTCTGTGTAGCCCAATACTAACTCACATTTTTTTTTTTTTTATGTTTTGACTTTAGCAAATATACTATATATTTAAGAAAATGTTAGAACTGAAAAAGGAAGTTATAAATCATCGATGCTGTTTCTCTTACAGAGGAGAAAATAGGCCATCTGAGAGGCTAACAACTTGCCTCACCTTAGTCACTGAACTCACAATGGTGCTAGAATTGCAGGAATGAGAGCCCTGGGCTTTACTCTCCCTCTAACAGTTCTGCTTCCCCTCCAGGAGGAGCTCACTTGCAATCTGACCGCTAAGAAGTAATCCAATCTTCCCACTTAATATTAATTTAGCATACAGGTTATAGCTTTATGAGGGGAGAAATACATTAGGAAAAAGGAAAAATACAATTTTTTTTCTCATTTTGAACAATTCAGTTTGGCTAGAAGAGTTAGCACATATGTAAATGCCCACACACAGAGAAAGAAGTACTAGCCATCTATGAAAGAAAAAAATAAAATTAAACTTAACTGGGTATTTGGAAATAATGGGGAGCTAAGAAGAAAAAGTGAAGACAGATGCAAAGTAATTTGATTTCTGTCAAATCTTGAGCTTGCCAACTTCTTTCCCTGAACAGCATTTGTCTTCTATTTGATACCTAGCTGCATGCATACTAGAAACAGTGAAAACTACTTAGTGATTCTACTTTGAAATTACACCCATACAACTAAGATATTTTGAATATAAGCCCATGTGTGCCAGGTAACTTCAGGAACTCCTAATATCTCTTTTTTAAAAGAAATTCTACCTTTATCCTAATGTAGTTGGATTGATCAATAAAAGTAAAGGCTAAGGGCCAAAAAGCTAACTTTCTTAAATGAAACAAAGGAAAAGCTTTTCCAACCACCTCTGTAACAATAAGAAAATTTTCAAGTACTAAAAATCAATCTCTTCAACTGTACAATGAATTCTAATCAGATGGTTTTCAAGGCTAATAAAGTAACAAAATGAAGATAATATGGAAGTAGTGAAAATACAGTAAATAATTCAAATGCAGCCTAAAATAAAATGACATTTATAAAGGATTTGATAGTCATTATAGAATTATATATTTAAATTTTACCTTATGCATACGATCATAGCCAAGGAGGTCAACAATTTAAAATTTTATCACAAACTATTTTTGCCATTATTCTCACAAGTAAACATTTTCATGCTTTCTACTTCATCTCAAATGGTAAATTTCTTTAGACAATAAAGTACCTTTTCTTTTTTTCATCAGGATAATGAAATGAAATTAAGTAACACACTAAAGATACTACTAAAGATAACTTAAGCTTTTCATTTTGACCTCTGACATGAAGATCTATAGAATTTTTTTAACTTTCAAATCTTCCTACCACTTTGTTTAAAGAAATATCATCTTTGAAATAATCTGCACAAATACTCTGCAAATCAAAAACTGATTCACAAGACCCTATTAACCATAAACACTAGTCTCTTCAATATGCCCTGTGTCAGTTTTCTTATGTCAATAACATAGAAACATTTTTAAAATAACAGAACATTTAATTACGTCAGTTTCCCATCAGCCCATAGAATACATTTAATGACTATAATGGCCATTTCCACTGGTTAGCAGGAGGCTCTTCCACTAATGGCTCCCATGGTTTCCACTGCAGCATTTTTCTTGCCAGACTTAGTTCATTTGCAGCCTGAAGAATCACCTCTTCTATTTGGCCAAGCTGAAGTTGGTCTTCTAATTTCTTAACATCTGATTCCACTTTAACCATGCCCAGTTTCTCCTTTGTAATCTGCTCTGTATATTTTCTATATGCTGCATTTTTAGGGATCTGCTCAAGAACATCAAGAATCTTTGTGTACAATATTCTAAGCCTCTCGTGTGGAGTATCACATACAGCCAATCCCACGAGGCCAATGGTCTTCTTCAGCACACCCGCCATGACAGCTCCGAAGAACGGACTCCGCGCAGCCCTCCCTAACTCACATTTTATTCAAGTTTTCAAATGTACTTACTCTGTTCAAGGTGAGTTGATAAGGTATACAAAGATAACCTTCAAAGATCCCAAATTTAATCCAGAAGGAGTTAAGATATTGAACACATATAACTGCTGCTGTGGGATAACAAGTATGTCTCGAAAAAGACAGATTAGGAGAAGAATGTTCCCCCAATAACCCTATGAAATAAGTGCTATTTTGGGCTGGGGCTGTAGCTCAGTGGTAGAGCGCTTGCCTAACATGCGTGAGGCACTGGGTTCGATCCTCAGCACCACATATAAAATAATAAATGAATAAAATAAAGATCCATCAACAACTAAAAAATATTTTAAAAAGTACTATTTTGACAATTTTATAAACAAACACAAAATCTATGACACAAGGGAGTTTTAGGTGAATTGCTGAATTTTTCAAAGCCAATGAGTAACACTCAAACACAGGTTTGAATGGATATTCCGGCATAAGGAATAACATAAGAAAAGGGAACTGAGAAGGAACACAGAGGTCAATTGCAAGAAAGAAGGGCAAATAATGGACTCTGGAGAGAGTGCTTAAAAAGGTGGACTTGGGGTATGGGGGTGGAAAGGAAGGTGGGGCTCAAATCACTGGAGGTCTTCTAATGCCATATTAGGGAATTTAAACTTTAATTTGTAGGGAATGGAGAACATATAGATCTTGGAAGTCAGGGAATAAGAGATCCAATTATCAACTGGAAGACTGTACTGGCTGCCTGTGGAGAGAAGGAACTGGAGAAGGAAGGATTTAGTGGGAAGACCAGATAGGTAGGGATTTTAATGCTGTGCTCTGGGTTACAGGTGATGAGGCCTGGACCAGGGTACTGCTGGAAAGAATGAGAGCAAGCAGAAATTAGAATCAATAGATGGCTGTGGCCAGGCGCAGTGGTGCATACCTGTAATCCTAGCAGCTTGGGAGGCTGAGGCAGGAGCAGAGTGTTCAATGCCAGCCTCAGCAATCGCAAAGCACTAAGCAACTCAGTGAGACCCTGGAACTCCATCTCTAAAAAAAACAAACAAACAAAATAGGGCTGGGGATGTGGCTCAGTAGTTGAATTTGCCTGAGTTCAATCCCTGGTACCCTCTCCCAGCAAAAAAAGGCTGGTTGTGGGCAGGGAGGTGTCAAAAGCAATTCAAAGTTTTGGTGCTTGGTTGGCTCGTTAGGACAATGTTACTTACCACTAATTTTGAAAACCCAAGATCAGATGTAGGAAGGTAGGAGTTTGATTTTCAATATGGATTGTGTTCCTTTGGTGTCAGAGCTGGGTTATCTCCCCTCTAAGAGTGGGCAGAGTGCTGACACCTTGTTCCCACTTTCCCAACCTACCAGCCAGTCTTAGAATCCTTCAGTGAATTCATAATTTTGTTAAGGTTTCATTTAGTTAGGTATTATTAAAATAACCTCAACTGCTTCAACCATGTGCTTGCTTGGCACTGAGGAAACTTTTTTTTTTTTTTTGCAGTTCTAGGGATTGAACCCAGGGGTGCTACACCAGTGAGCTACTCCAGCCCTTTTTTTTTTTGGTACCGGAGATTGAACTCAGGGGCACTCGACCACTGAGCCACGTCCCCAGCCCTATTTTGTGTTTTATGTAGAGACAGGGTCTCACTGAGTTGCTTAGCACCTCGCCATTGCTGAGGCTGGCTTTGAACTCGCGATCCTCCTGTCTCAGCCATCCTAAGTGCTGGGATTACAGGCGTGCGCCACCACGCCCGGCTTCCAGCCCTTTATTTTTTGACAGGGTTTTGCCCAAGCAATCCAAGTTTGCAGTCTTCCTGCCTCAGCCTCCCCAGTAACTTGAATTTCTAAAGGTATGTGCCTCGTGCCTGGCTTACAGAAACTTTTTGAAATCATTTTAATGTTCCCTTGCTAAATCCTGATAACATAATCTTCAGTTAATACTATTTTACTTTGCTCATATCTTTCTTGAACATATCATAAAAATGTTTACTATGACCCACCATAGTGGTGCACACCTATAATCCTAGCTATTTAGGAGTCTGAGGCAGGAAGATCCCCAAGTTTGAGACCAGCCTAAGCAACTTAATGAGACCCTGTCTCCAAAAAAAAAAAAAAAAAAAAAAAAAAGTGAGAATCATCAACCCTTCATCTCAGAGTTCACGATCCTACTAGGAAGCAGTGAACATAAAATGAATCACACAGATTCCAAAACATCAGTTAGTTTCAGGGAGGCCAGCCAGGAAAATGCTGCAATAATTCAGATGTGGGTTGATAAGGGTGAGGTGAGAGTACCTCTGGCAAATGAAAATGGAAATGGTTGACCAAGTCTCAATTAGTCCTCAAGGGTATCGAAGAGTCCAAGTGGTTGAGGTATTATCAGAGCAAGGCAGCTGCACACAGCATACTTTATTTATTTATTTATTTTTGGTACCAGGGATTGAACTCAGGGGCACTTGACCACTGAGCCACATCCCCAGCCCTATTTTGTTTTATGTAGAGACAGGGTCTCACTGAGTTGCTTAGTGCCTCACCATTGCTGAGGCTGGCTTTGAACTCGTGATTCTCCTGTCTCAGCCTCCCTAAGTGCTGGGATTACAAGTGTGAGCCACTGTGCCCGGCCTAAGATACTTTATTTATTTTTAAATATTTTGTTTAGTTGTAGATGAACACAATATCTTTATTTATTTTATGTGGTGCTGGGGATTGAACCCAGTGCCTCACATATGTGAGGCAAGCACTCAACCGCTGAGCCATAACCCCAGCCCCACAGCATACTTTATTTTTTAAAAAATATTTTTTAGTTATAGATGGACAGTTATCTTTATTGTTTTTATGTGGTGCTGAGGATTGAACTTGGTGCCTCACATGTGCGATACAAGCACTCTGCCACTGAGCCACAATCCCAGCCCCAACACGGCAGTTTATACAAGTCCGTTTGCTTCTTTTGCTTGTCACCTTCTTTGTTCTGGGAAATTTACTTCCCCTCCCTACCCAGTACTGTGGATTGAACTAGGGGTGCTCTGCCATTGAGCTACATCCCAGGATCTTGCTAAGTTGCTAAGGCTGGTCTAGAACTTGTGGTTGTCCTGCCTTACCCTCCTCAAATAACCGGGATTACACGTGCAGCCCTTTGTGATTTTTAAAAAAATATCTTTTAGTTATACACGGACACAGTGTCTTTATTTTTATGTGGTGCTGAGGATCGAACCCAGTGCCTCACAAGTGCGAGGCAAGTGCTCTGCCACTGAGCCACAACCTCAGTCCCCTTTGTGATTTTTTCGACATGGATGAATAGGGTTTTTAATTCTCAGCAACAATTTGGGCTTATTTCTTTAAACCAGGTGGAAGGGCCCAAACATTGCAGTGGTATTTATAGGGCTGAAGATGGTAATTCAAGCTCAGTTATACAGAACTTCAATAGGAGGGCAAATAGTAAGCAGATGACTCTTGTAATTCCACTGCCCTTAAATTAACCCCAAATTCTAAAAACCAAAGCTGGAAGTTCCATATCAATTTAGTGAGCACCTCCACTCTCTTATGTATTTTACTACACACAGATTATTGAGTTAAAATGGAAAAAAAAAAAATAGAAGAAAAGCCGTGTGGGAAAGAGGGAGCAGAAAGGTAAACACATTCCAAGTAATCTAACCAAGACTAAGAAAAACCTCACTACTAGTCCTTCTTCTCAGTGCTATCTTTCCCTTCTTCTTGGGCAAACCTGAACTTTCAGAAACATAATTCCAAACACCTCAATTTATTCACAAGAATCTGTTGTTTAATAATTTTAAATAAGGCAGGGTGTGGTGGCACATGCCTGTAATCCCAGCAGTTTGGGAGGCTGAGACAGGAGGATCGCAAGTTGAAAGCCAGCCTCACCAAAAAGCGAGGCACTAAGCAATTCAGTGAGACCCTGTCTCTAAATGAAATATAAAATAGGGCTGGGGATGTGGCTCAGTGGTCGAGTGCCCCTGAGTTCAATCCCCAGTACCCCTCCCCCCTCCCAAAATTCAAATAAGGTGTTATTTATAAACCAAAACTCCAACCATTCCCAACTTTAGTGGATGGGGCAACAATCACGACAGACTCTGCTAAGTTTCCACAAATCATTGGTTTATTAGAAAGCTCCTTTCCCTCATTTTACAGCATATATAGCTCTATCATATGTGATAAAGTTAAATACAATCTGTTATGCTTGTAAGTAAGGATAGATTATTTTGTTTTTCCTTTTTTTTTTTTTTTTTAAGGTTTTTAAAATCACTATTCTGGAAGTTAAAGAAAACTGCCCCCAGGAAGGCAGAGGTGGCCAGAGTATGGCTCAATCTACAGGCTAAAGGGAAGCAGCACAAAAATGTTAATACTGTATTATTTAAATATTTACATGGGCTGAAAGCAAAGAAAAATGAGTCCCTTCACTTCAGACAGATGATTTCATTTTTCCAGTGCTAGCTATCCAAAAAGTGATACATCTGAATCAGATGAGGAGCACTGAACAGGCAGGAAGGGGTGTTCGCCAAGAGTCTTGTTTGCCCAGCACTTGCTTCTCATCAGCTCAAAGCCTTTTTCTTTTGGGAATTTGAGAAGAAAGTCAGGAACAGAGTCTTGGCCCAGGTAAATATGGTTTGTTTTTCTTGTCAGGTGACCACTCAACCAATTCTAGCCACAGAAATTGGTAAGGATATGCCAAAGAGGAAACCACTAACTACACCAAAGGAGATGGGACCTGCAATATAAGCAAGCACCTTTGGGTTAGTGTGTTAATTAGAGCTGAGAGCCTGGGTGAAAGGCAAGAAGAGGGAGAAGCGGGGCTGAGGCAGCAATTCCTCTGGTCAGTCTCATGGGAGAGAAATAGGAACCTCTACTGCTGAAACTGAGCTGGGTAGAAGGCATGGAACTATGAAGCAAAAAGTATCTATAAATGTGCTCACCTCCTAACAAAGGAGGAGAAAAACTGTCCCAACTCTATTACCCTCTGGTCTACTACTTCAGTTTCTAGCCAACCCAAAAGGCACATTTAAAAAAAAAAATTGTCAGAGGGGACTAAGTTCTAGGAAGCCAAACGGTCTGCCTGGAATAAGGTACCCAGGGAAACTCAGGAATTCCCCCCAGATAATCAATGAATCTCACTGCTTCCAGAGAATAAAGCTGTTGCATCTCCCCCTCCTCTGTGGGGGTCCACCTGTTTCTCTGCGTAAAACAACAAAGCACATGAGGGAGACCATCACAACTGAGCATCCTTCTGACACCTGCAGCTGACTGCTGCCCATTAACTCAAAAATCCCAGTGCTGGGGGGCATCACTTACTGCAAATTACTTAACATTTTGTCCCAGCAAAAAGTGTTTTAACATTTTTATAGTTCATAACTTCGAAAAATACATGAGCTTGATAAAATATACATGCTTAGTCATTTTTGTATCTAGCAGAAAACAAATACTTTATTTTTTTTGTTTTCATTTTATAACCTTTAAAGTTTCTTAATTCAACTAGGGCAAACATATTTACACAAAGCCACCAGAACAAGGATCACTTAAAGAGCTGGATGTAAAAAATATTATTGCAGTATACTACAAATATGGAACCTTTTAATATGAGCTACAAAAAGCAGCATTTTACTTTTATAGAGTTCAGTGCAATTTTTACATTAAAAAATCCTATAAATTAAGAAGGAAACATCAACACAACAGAAGAAAATATACCCTTCAGACACACAAGCTCCTCTCTGGGGAAGCACACGGGCAATTCTATGTTCCGCATAGCTTCAATTCATGATAGGATCTTCTTTTCTCAGATATGCAAGATGCCTTTTCTGGGATGAAGGATTTGAGGACAATAGTGCCAAATGTGTGGCTGTTTGTGTGGAAAGTGGATCAAATGGCAGCCTGAGTTGCATCTGGTTCCAGGTCAGATGCCTTTTCCACCTCACCTGGGATAATGTGTCACTAAGGGATAGTCAAAGACACTGCCCAAAAGTGGTAGATCTTTCACTGTTGGAGAGACAGCTTGGCCTTCCTTATGGCACTGAGAAGGCAGGACCAGACGGGCCCAAGTGCTTTGGTGACAACCCACCAGAGAGGAAGGAAATGTTTTAAAATTTATAGAAGGGAGGAGCACAGGATAAAAAGTAGAGGGAGGAGAAGACTATTTAAATTTGACATTTTGGAGACATTGCTGCAGAGGGGTGGGTAGCACTTACTGGTGTTCCCTAGCTTAGAAACACAGGAGAGGGAGGGACAAATAGAAAGGCGGAAGGTGGCGGGGGGGCGGGAGGGGGGATCCCTGATAATAACCCAAAGCAAACCTCAAATCTAAACCCATCCCTGCAAGCCAAAACAATTCTTTGGCTGTCAGACACTGCCCATCCCAGCTTTTACTTGCTGGTATTAATGCCTCAACACCCCCAAGGGAAGAATCCTGGGTCACCTTCTCTGACCCGACATATGCTCCTATACCCCAATTCATGTGCCATGGCTGGGGGGGTGCTGCAGGTCTTGACCTGAGAAGATGGGGTGAAGTAGTGGGTGAAGGTGGAGGGCAGTAGCAGCTGCTGCAGCAGGCCGCGGGGCAAGGAGGGTAGGGTAGAGGGCAGCGTGTGGGACAGGGTGGAAGGTGAAGGGCCCAGGATGAATGGCTGAGGCAGGAATGATGTGGATGGGATGGCTAGCAAGAAAGGTGGCAGGGTGGCCAGGGATGATTGAATGAGTGAGGTGGGACAAAGAAATTGGGGTCAGATGGGGCTGAGGAATATGATGCACTTGGGCAAGTGGCTGAGGATGAGGGTGGGGGTGAATGCCAATGGCAGCAGCAGCAGCCGCAGCATGATGTTGTAGGATGGCATGTTGAACAGTTGTGATGGAGGTGGCAGAGGCTGTGGCTGGCTGCTGAATGTGAATGGGCTGCAGGGCTGGTGTTGCTGGAGCCAGGGCTGCGGAGGTTGGAAAGGCCTTTACTTGCTTGGCCAGAAGCTGCTGCTGGATATGTTGCTGTGCGGCCTGCTGGAGCTTGCTGTACTTCTCCATCTCCTCAGGGGTGAAGGTAATGGGCTGGCTCTCCAGGGGGGCCAGTGAAGCATCCTCAGCCCCATCTGTCGACTCAATACTAGGTTCCCCACTGGGAGGCGCATAACTGGGAAAGTGCTCAAGGTCTGGTGCTATAGGCAGCAAGCTGGACTCCACAGGACCTGGTTGACTGCCACTATCCAGGGACTCTAAGGTGTCCCCATCGCTGGGGTCAGGGAGGTAGTTATGGGAGATGGTTGGGTCCCCAGAGTAGCAGTCAGAGTGTGCTGGGGTACCTAGTGGAGCCACAGGGTGATCAGCAGTAGATTCTTCAGACTTTGGCTCTTCTTGGGGTGGGTCTGATAAAGGGCCACCTGTTTCCTCTGACGGGAACTGATGCCCAAAGGGGGCATCACTACTCCCTGAGGGCCCTTCTTCCGTCTCTGACTGTTCTTGTTCTTCCCCCCTTTCCAAGCCAGACTCTTCACATTTCTTGCTGTTGGGCTTTCGGGTAGCTGGGAGCTTCCCTATCAGTGGAAGAACAGGCTTACTGCCAAGAGAAGGGGGAAGCTTGGGCCCGAAGTAACCTTGTGGGGGGTCCTTGAGCTTGAGTCCAGATTTACTGGGGGTGGCCAGCACCTCCTCACTCATACTGGGTTTCCTCTCCACTTTCCTAGACTGGATCTTCTCCAACAGCAGTTTGGCAGTGACAGAGTTCTTGTCTTCAGGGCTGCAGTCACTTTCTGACCCCCTTCCTGTGCCAATGTTGCTGTTCAGGGAGGGTAGGCCTGTCCCTTTACTGTCATCTCCCCTGCCATCATCTTTCTTCCCAGGACCTTCACTCCGCCCTGATCGGAAATAGTGGGGGGACTGAGAACGATAGATTTTGGAGCGAATGAAGTCCCTACGACCAGAACGCCTTTCCTCAGGACTCTCGTGACCCCATGATCCCTTTCTGGAGCCTGATCGCTGGGAAGGGCTCCTGGTGCTGCGGCTGCGGTCTCGGCTATAGCTCCGGCTCCGCTGCCAGCTGTGAGCTGTGGTACTGCGACTTCTCCTCTTGCTCCGACTGCGACTACAACTGCTGCTACGGCTGCGGCCCCGAGATCTGGAGCGCTCTCTGGTATGACTCCGAGAACGGCTTCGAGACTGGCTGCAACTGAGGCTATAGTCATCATCAGAAGATGAATATTTGTGTCGTTTGGATCGATGCTTCGAGCTGGCATAATCTGAGTCATCTGAGTCATGAGAGCGCTTAGAGTGTCTTCGTGATCGGTCACTGTAATCGCTATAGCTGTCATCAGAGTAACTGTGCTGTCTACTATAGCAGCTCTGGTCTGAAGAAGCATCTGAGCTACTTGAGTAAGAGCGCCGGGAAGAACGGTGTGAGGAATGGTGCCTGCCAGACCGTGAGCGGCTACGGGAATGCTCACTGCCTGAGTCTTCCTCCTCCTCTTCCTCTTCTTCCTCCTCACTATACTGGGATGGAGACTTTGGGTGCTGCCTGCGTGATGAAGCATCATCACTATCCTCATCTCCACTACTGGGTCGGCTCCGATGGCTAGATCGGCTGCTCCGTTTGGTGCCAGCTCTCCGCTGGCAGGATGAAGCTGGTGGTTCACCTCTGTGTTTCCTCCCACTGTGATCTTGGGAACTGCTACCACCTCCACTTTCATCTTTCTTGCTACCGCTCCCTTCTTCAGCGGGGAGGGATCTCCTCTGGGAGTCATCTTGAGCTCGTCGCCGTCTTCTTGGTGGTGCAGGGCTACCGCTCCCAGGAGGTTCTGGTTTAGGTCCTCGTTGGGAATCTGCTGTGGCTGATGACTTATTCTTCTTTCGTTTTCGTTTCTTACGCTTCTTAGACTTCTCCCCAGACTCTGCCTTAGAGCTTTTCTCTTCTGTGTCAGCCTTGTGTTTCCGTTTGTGTTTGCTGGACTTTTTGTGTTTCTTTTTCTTTTTGTGTCGGTGTGACTTCCCAGATCGTTCTTTTTTGCTAGGAAGGCTTTTCCCTATATCTTCAGTCTCTGACCCATGGCTGCCCCCAGGCTCCTGTTTGTTTAGGTTACTACAGGCAGGCCCTGAAGTAGGTGCATCCATTCTGCCTCCTGATGAATGTACTACATTCTCTCCCCCTTCCTTGCTTTTATTTGGCCCACCAGGATCAAGGCCTTGAAGATGGTCCTTTGAGCATCCTCCAGTATCCTTTGGTTTTTCTGTCCCTTTAGCTCTGGTGTCTTTGTTCCTTGAAAGTTTAAAGTCAAAGTATAAAGGGTTGCAACTATAGGAAATGGACGGTTCTGCCTTCGTGAAAATTAATAGTTCTGATGGCCACTGGAGGGCAGTGCTTTCATCTTTGCTCAAAACTGGGAAAAAGGGGCCAGTAGGATGTTTGGGTCCTTCCTGGCTTTCTTTCCCTGCTGGGGTGGCCTGACAGGTTTCTTTAGAAGGATTAGATTCACATATTTGGATCTCTGAAGACTTCTGACTCTGACTTTCTAAACTCTGCTCACTTATATCCCCTCCTGTGGTCTTCTTTGTGTCAGGTTTGCTTCCAGGTTCTGAAGGCCCAGTCACAGTGGCTTCCTTCTGCTGCTCAGAGACTTCACTAGCTGTCTTTTCTGCTCCTTGGCTTGCTGTCACCTTAACACAGCCTTTAGGCTTGGGAGAATTGCTTTTTTTGCTTTCTGGGGTATTTTTTGAGTGTGTAGTATTATCACCTTCCATTTGTTCACTGGCTCTCATAAAGAGTAAGAAGGGAAAATTCGGTTTTACTTTGCAGTGCGCTGGGGGAATATAGTGGTAATACTCTGGCTCTGTACCTCCAGTTCCTTCTTCTCGCTTCATCCTTTTTAATTTGGATAATGTTGAGGCAAGGGACCCTCCATCCTGAGGGTCTTCGTCATCTTTTTTACCATCAAGATTACTGCTACCATCAGCATCTCCCACCTTTTGTAGTCCTTGGTCAGAACCCTTCTCATCAGATTTTGTTCCATCTTCGGAGGTCCCTTCCTCTGCATGATCCTTGAAAACAGATGCTATTGATTCAAGTTTAACAGGAGCCTTCTTGGCAAAGGAAAATGACACTCCTAATTTTTGCAATGGGGTCCCCAAATTATTCTTAATGCCAAAGCTGATGCCTTGAGAGGATGACCCAGAAGCCTGTGCCAGTCCAGTGGTAGTAGTGATCTGTACTGCAGTGAAGGGGCCTCCTTTATCTGTGGAAAATTCAGATCCCAAGCCACAAGTGGAACTGGTGCCTGTGCCACTGTTTGTAGTTGATTCATCCTTATCTTCATCTCCACCTTCTTCATCTACAGCCACTGTGGTTGGTCTAAACATAGGACCACTTCCAGGCGCACTACACAATGGTTTAAAAAAGTGAGAAAAACAAAAACAAAAATAGGTTTAAGGGTACATTTTATATATTTTATAACATTCTACCATTCATCATAGGTAGGTCTTAAAGACACTAAGAGGCGGCCATTCTGTATTGCTGTGCTAATGAAGGAAGCTACTCAGTACAAGTTAATTAAGCACTATCTCAATCTATTAACCTACCAACCTACATTCCCAGGGCCAGTTACTGCTGTTTTTTCTTAAGCTGTCTATACTACAAAAAAAAACAGGCTTATGTCAAATACCCCATC
Organism: Geosciurus inauris; assembly: GCA_004024805.1. Lineage (NCBI taxonomy): Eukaryota > Metazoa > Chordata > Mammalia > Rodentia > Sciuridae > Geosciurus > Geosciurus inauris. The sequence continues at coordinate 3,753 of PVHX01006532.1, read as the reverse complement.
ATTACCATCTTGTATAGTCTATGGCAATCTGCTTCTGGTCTTATTACTATACCATTCTATCCACTGGTATGCTAGGAAATATATGGCTATAAATCTATCCACAAAGGTTATATTTCATTCAGCTAAAGAAAAACAAAATGCTGAGCATGGTGGCAAATACCTGTAATCCCAGAGACTCAGGAGGCTAAAGCCAAAGGACTGTAAGTTCAAGGCCAGTCTCAGCAACTTAGTAAGGCCCTAAGCAATGAACCAAGACCCTGTCTCAAAACATAACAAGGCGGTGGGTGCAGTGGTACATGCCTATAATCCTAGCACTTTGGGAGGCTGAGACAGGAGAATCGCTAGTTCAAAGCTAGCCACAGCAATAGCGAGGTGCTAAGCAACTGAGTGAGACCCTGTCTATACATAAAACATAAAACAGGGCTGAGGGGGGCTGGGATTGTAGCTCAGAGGTAGAGCGCTTGCCTTGCATGCGTGAGGCCCTGGGTTCGATCCTCAGCACCACACACAAAGCAATAAAATAAAGACATTATGTCCATCTACAACTAAAAAATATATATTAAAAACAAAAAAAACAAAAAAACCAGGGCTGAGGATGTGGCTCAGTGGTCAAGTACCCCTGAGTTCAATGCCTGGTATCAAAAAACAAACAACGAAACAAAACAAAAACAAAAATACCCAAAAAACCGTAACAAGGACTGGGGATGTAACTCAGTGGTTAACATACTCCTGAGTTGAATCCTCAGTACCAAAAAAAAAACCAAAAAAAAAACCAAACAAACTAATCTTTCAGATTTCATTATTTTAAAAATGGGCATATTCTGTATTAAACATAGAAACTTCTACATTGCTACTTTATGGTAGTCTATGGGTTGTTACATCTATTTTAGAAAGAAAGAGCCTGTGCTTATCTTCTGGGCACCACATCCAAACATTTGCTTTGTACATAATAGTACTACCCACTTATCCATGGGGGAAGTTTCAAGACCACAGTGGATACCTGAAACTGTAAGCAGTACTGAACCACACACAAACTTTTAAAAAAAAATTTTTTTTTAGTTATAGATAAACACAATACCTTCATTTTATTTATTTATTTTTATGTGGCGCTGAGGATTGAACCTAGTGCCTCACACATGCTAGGTTAAAGCTCTACCACTGAACCACAACTCCAGCCCCAACATACACTTTTTTTTAAAACATACACAGTCACCTATAATGAAGTTTAATTTATAAATTAAGCACAGTAAGAGATTAACAACAATAAAATAGAACAGTTTAAGACAATATACTATAATAAAAGTTATATGAGCTGGGCATGGTAGTGCACGCCTGTAATTCCAGCACTTAGGGAGGCTGAGACAGGAGAATCGCGAGTTCAAAGGCAGCCTCAGCAAGGGCAAGGCACTAAGCAACTCAGTGAGACCCTGTCTCTACATAAAACACAAAAATAGGGCTGGGGATGTGGCTCATGGGTTGAGTGCCCCTGAGTTCAATCTCCAGTAGCAAAAATAAAATAAAAAAAAAAGTTTGCTCTCTCTCTAGTGGGCATATAGCATCTGCAGCATGGATATGTTGGAAAAAAGGATGTTTCATATCTGTCAGGACAGACTGGGACAGCTTGAGATTTCATACTACTACTCAGAATAGCACATAATTTAAAAAACTTACAAATTCTTTATTTCTGGAATTTCAATTTAATATTTCCAGACCACAACTGAGTATGGATGACTGAAACCACAGAAATACCACAGGGGCTACTGTATTTTCTGGGTACGCAGAACAATGGCCATAATGCTACCAAGCACTCTTCAGCTTTGACAACAGAAACAGTGAGAAGTCTTAAGAGTAGAATTCTAACCTGCCTATATTGCCTGAATTTCACCGTGTGTGGACTATCCAGGTATCCTGTGAAATCCAAACTCAAGAACTAAATAGAATTAGATATCCATTTAGATAGAAGCCCTTGTTGTATGACCAGCAGCTGTTAAGTGTCTTCAACTCAGGTACCAAAAACATTCAGATGGTGTGGTATCTCTTGCTACATGAACTGTTGCTACTGGAAAATGGGAACCCAACAGAAATGGACAGCAAGAGATACTTACACTATATTATGAAATGTACCCCACACAAACAAACTGCCTACACTATACAACGCAAAACTCTTTTTTAAAAATTTTTCTTTTTTGTAGTTGTAGACGGACAATATGCCTTTATTTTGCTTATTTTTATGTGGTGCTGAGGATTGAACCCAGTACCTCAGGCATGCTAGGCAAGTGCTCTGCAACCGAGCTATGACCCCAGCCTCACAAAACTCTTTAATTGAATAAAAAGGATATTTGTTTTGATTTTTTGTCTTTGCCACTTTTTAAAAAATTATTTTAAAAAAATGTTGATAGACCATTACTTTATTCATTTATTTATATGTGGCATTGAGAAACGAACCCAGTGCATCACACATGCTAGGCAAATGCTCTACTACTGAGCCACAACCCCACCCCCTAGAGTCTTTGCCATGTTATTTCAGTAATACCTACTATGGGATCATGTATTATTTCTAGTATGAAGAAATACCTGATGATGGTTCGAAATATATATTTTTTATTCTCTGGGAATTACTTGATCTTTTTTTTTCTTTTTATAGTGTTGCAGATCAAACTCAGGGCACTGCACATGCTGGGTATGCATTCTGCCACTGCACCTCCAGCCTTATTTGGTTATCTATAAAGTATTCATTTATAAAACTGGGAACTAAAAGTTGGCTTTTAAGAAAATATGTTCTGAACTAAAAAGTGGCATGGTGTACAATTTTTTTTTTCTATTTTTTTGTAGTACTGGGGCTTGATTCCAGGGGTGCTCTACACTGAGCTCTATCCTCATCCCTTTTTATTTTTTAATTTTGAGACAGAGTCTTGCTAAATTTCCCAGGCTGGCCTTGAACTTGTAATTCTCCTGCCTCAGCCTCCCAGGTAGCTGGGATTACAGGTGTGTGCCATCATCACACCTGCCATAGTGTATCTATTTTAAGGAGGCACCCTTGCAACATGCCCAAGCTTTCTTCAGTGTTTACTACATAAAGAGTTGCCAATCAGGCACATTGCCACTTGTCTCTAATGCCAGTAACTTGGGAGGATCATAAATTTGATGCCAGCCTCTGAAACTTAGAGACCTTGTTTCATAGTGAAAGAAAAAGGGCTGGGGATATAGCTCAATGTCCCTGGGTTCAATCCCAAGTACCCCCCCACCCCCCAAAAAAAAGCTGTCAAAGAAGGAACAGAATCATTTTATAGGCGTTTAACTCAACAATAGAGCTCACAGGCTAATTCTGTTAAAAACGTAACATATGTATACGTTTTTACGTTTATACGTTCTTCCTCCAGAATGTAAGTCAATAAGGGGGAGAGGAGCGAAGACAATGTAAAACTACTAAATCCAGTGGGGATGTAGCTCAGTGGCAGAGCATTTGCCTAGCATGTGCAAGGCCTTGGGTTTGATCCCTAGCACTACACTAAACAAAACAGAACAACTCAAAGACTGGGTCTCCAGAGTCTAATTGTTTGGAAGTTCTGTCTTAGGTGACGTCATCATCTTAAGGCTAAATACCAGACAAAAATTCAATAATGAGTAAGAACCACAAAAGAACATTAAAAACAACACTCAAAGAGGCAGGACCATATAGAGAAATAAACTGATGGAATTCTGTAGGTTTCAGAGTACTTCGTACTAACTATACAGTACTTATTCCTATAAAAG
>PVHX01006531.1:73317-99557 GCA_004024805.1 Geosciurus inauris | reverse complement strand
TCTACTATGAGTTGTCTGTTCGGTTACTTAACCCATTTATTGATTGGGTTATTTGGGGGGCTTTGGTGTTTTTTGAGTTCTTTATATATACTGGAGATTAATGCTCTATGTGAGGTGCATGTGGTAACAATTTTCTATCATTCTGTAGGTGCTCTTGTCACATTATTGATTATTTCCTTTGCTATGAAGAAGCTTTTTAACTTAATTCCATCCCATTTACTGATGCTTGATTTTATTCTTGCACTTTAGGAGTCTTGTTAAGGAAGTCAGTTCCTAAGCTGACAAGGCAGAATTTGGGCCTAATTTTCTTCTATTAGATGCGGAATCTCTATTCTAGTGCCTAAGTCCTTGATCCACTTATATGGGTTTGTCTCTGTGTCCTCTATTCTGTTTCATTGGTCTATGTATCTTTTTTGGGGCCAAAACCACACTGTTTTTATTACTATGGCTCTATAGTATAGTGTAAGTTCTGGTATTGTTATGCCTCCTGCTTTACTCTTCTTGTTTAGGACTGCTTTGATTATTCTGGATCTCTTATTTTTCCAAATCAATTTCATGATGCTTTTTTTATTTCTATGAAAAATGTCATTTGGATTTTAATCAGAATTGCATTAGATGTTTGTAGTAGTATGGCCATTTTGACAATGTTAATTCTGTCTATCCAAGAGCATGGGAGGTCTTTCCATCTTCTAAGGTCTTCTTCAATTTTTTTCTTTAGTTTCTGTAGTTTTCATTGTAGAGGTCTTTCATCTTTTTTATTCATGGATTTCCAAATATTTTATTTTCTTTTTGAAGCTATTGTTAATGGGGTAGGTTCTGAATTTCTCTTTCAGTGGATTCATCACTGATGTATAGCATTTGATTTATGGGTGTAAATTTTATATCCTACTATATTGCTTAATTTATTTATTAGTTTTAGAAGTTTTCTTGTGGGTTTTTTGGGTCTTTTAAATATAGTTATAACATGATTTCTTCTATTCCTATTTGTATATCTTTAATTTCTTTCTTTTGTCTAATTACACTGGCTAGAATTTCAAGGACAGTGTTGAATAAAAATGATGAAAGGGCATCCTTGTCTTGTTCCAGTTCTTAGAGGGAATGCTTTCAATCTTTCTCCATTTAGAATGCTGTTGGCCTTGGGCTTAGCATAGATATCTTTTACAATATTGAGGTATGTCCCTACTATCCCTAGTTTTTCTACAGTTTTGAACATGAAGGAGTGCTGTATTTTGTCAAATGCTTTTTCGGCATCTATTGAGATGACCATATGATTCTTGTCTTTAAGCCTATTGATGTGATGAATTATGTTTATTGATTTCCGTGTGTTGAACCAAACTTGCATTCCTGGGATGAACCCCATTTGATCATGGTGGGGTTTTAATATGTTTTTATATGCAATTTGCCTGTATATTAAGAATTTTTGCATCATCAGGGATACTGATCTGAAGTTTTCCTTCATTGATATGTCTTTGTCTGCTTTTGGTATCAGGGTGATATTCGACTCATAGAATGAGTTTGGAAGAGTTCCCTCCTTTTCTGTTTCATGGAATAATTTTAGGAGTATTGGCGTTAATTCTTCTTTGAAGGTCTTGTAGAACTCAGCTGATAATCCATCTGGTCCTGGACTTTACTTAATTGGTAAGCTCTTGATAGTGTCTGCTATTTCATTGCTTGAAATTGATCTGTTTCAATAGTGTATGTCTTTCTGATTCAGTTTGGGTAGGTCATATGTCTCTAGAAAATTTTCAATGTCTTCAAAATTTTCTATTTATTAGTTTCTGATTATATTCTGTATTTCACTAGTGTCTGTTGTGATATTCCTTTTTCTTCACAAATTTTAGTAATTTGAATTTTCTCCTCATTAGCATGGCTAAGGGTTTGTCAATTTTATTTATTTTTTCAAAGAAACAACTTTTTTGTCAATTTTTTGAATTGTTTCTTTTTTTTCAATTTCATTGATTTCAGCTCTAATTTTAATTATTTTTTGCCTTCTACTGCTTTTGGTATTGAGTTGTTTTTTTTCTAGGGTTTTTAGATGTAATGTTAGGTCATTTATTTATTGACTTTCTGTTCTTTTAATGAATGAGCTCAATGCAATGAACCTTCCTCTTAGCATTGCCTCATAGCGTCCCAGATATTTTGATATGTTGCATCACTATTTTCATTTACCTCTAAGTATTTTTTTATTTCATCTCTGATTTTTTCTACCACCCATTCCTCACTCAGTAGTGTGTTATTTAGTCTCCAGATGTTAACATAGCTTCTACTTTTAATTCTATTATTGATTTCTAATTTCATTCCATTATAATCTGATAGAATGCAGGTATTATCTCATTTTTATGTATTTGCTAAGAATTGCTTTGTGGCATATCTTAGAGAAGGATCCATGTGCTGCTGAGAAGAAAGTATATTCCCTCATTGATGGATGAAATGTTCTATATGTCTGTTAAATCTAAATTATTGCTTGTATTATTTAGTTCTATAGTTTCTTCATTTAGTTTTTGTTTGAAGGATCTATCCAGTAGTGAAAGAAGTGTGCTAAAGTGACCAACTATTATTGTGTCGTGGTCTACTTTATTCTTTAAATTGAGAAGGATCTGTTTGATGTATATAGATGCTCCATTGTTTGGGGCATAAATATTTATGATTGTTATGTCTTAATGTATAATTCTTTTTCTTTTTTTTGTTACCGGAGATTGAACTCAGGGGTACTCGACCACTGAGCCACATCCCCAGGCCTATTTTGTGTTTTATGTAGAGACAAGGTCTCACTGAGCTGCTTAGTGCCTTGCCGTTGCTGAGGCTGGCTTTAAACTCACGATTCTCCTGTCTCAGCCTCCCTAAGTGCTGGGATTACAGGCTTGTGCCACCATGCCCGGCTTGATGTTTAATTATTAAGCAGTATGAAATATCCTTCTTTGTCCCTTTTTATTAACTTTGGATTGAAGTCCACTTCATCTGAAATGAGAATAGAAACCCATACTTGTTTATGCAATCCATGCGAGTGATGTGTTTTCCCATCCTTTCACCTTTAGTCTGTGGATGTCTTTGCCAATGAGGTAAGTTTCTTGGAGACAGCATATTGTTGGGTCTTGTTTTTTAATCCAACTTGCCAGTCTATGTCTTTTGATTGATGAGTTTAGGCCATTAACATTCAAATTTATTATTGAGATATGATTTGTATTCCTGGTCATTTGGGTTTATTTCTAGTTTTTAAGTTGAATTAGTTTCTCCTTTGATTCACTATTCCTCTAATGTATTTATTCCCTTCACTGGTTTTCACTTTTTTTTTTTCTCATTTCATCTTCATGGAATATTTTGTTGAGAATATTCTGTAGTGCAGACTTTCTAGTTGTTAATGTTTTTAACTTTTGTTTATCCTGGAAGGTTTGTATTTCATCTTCAAATCTGAATTTTGGTGCATATAGGATTGTCATTTGGCATCCATTTTCTTTCAGAGCTTAGTGTATATTATTCCTAGACTTCCTAGCTTTGAGTGTCTGGGTTGAGAAATAATTGAAATCTAAATTGGTTTTCCCCTATATGCAATCTGATATTTTCTTTCATGGCCTTTAAAATTTTATCCTTATTTGATAGCAATTTTATCCTTAACGATGGCAATTTTCTTTACAGTGTGACTTGATATGAGTCTGTTGGAATTTTGTATATTTTGGGCCTTGTAAGCCTCTTGTTTTTGATTTTCCATTTTATTATTTAGGTTTTGGAAATTTCCTAGTATTATTTCATTAAAAAGATTGGGGATTCCTTTAGTTTGTATCTCCATGCCTTCATCTCTCCTGATAAATCTTAAATTTGGTCTTTTCATGTTATCCCACAGTTCTTGGAAGTTCTGTTCATGGTTTCTTAACATCTTCTTTCTGTGATCAACTCTATTTTCAAGATTATATATTTTGTATTCATTGTCTGAGGTTCTGTCTTCCAAATGGTCTAGTCTGTGGGTGATGCTTTCTATTGAAATTTTAATTTTGTTTACTGTTTTCTTTATTTTGAGAAATTCTGCTTGTTCTCCCCCCCATAATCTCTGCCTCTTTATTGAAGTAATATTTCACTTTCTGTATTTTCTCTCTGATTTCATTCCTTATACTGTCCTTTACTACAAATACTTTTAACTATGTACATTTTAAACTCTTTCTCTGATATTTCTTCCATTTTCATGTCGATGGATTCTGTTATTGAGGTAATTTGGTTTGCTTGATGTGACATGTTCCCTTGCTTTTTCATGTTGTTTGTGTGTCTACCCATCTAACAGTATTGATCTGAAGCAGTAGAGTTTCTACCCTGTGGACTTTATAGTGTCCCTGAAGGTTTCCAGTACCTCATTGTTTTGGAGCAGACAAATAATAACAACAATCAATGCAAGCAATATACAGCATTAAACCAAATAGTTCCTACTATGATGTCTACAGTGTTAATTATCACAAAAAAAAAAAACAGAAATGATATGATCAGTTATTTTTTTAAAAAATTAAGCATAAAAATAAAATAAGACAAATAAAACTAAAATATGCTAATCAAGCATCTTAGTTCACAAAAGAGCTAATCCATGAAAAATAACTGGCTTCAAAAATGCTGAAATGAGAAAAAAAATATGAAAATGTACAAATTTCCATGTACTATCAGGATCACAAACTAAGAAAAATAAATAAAAGAAAAGAAAATCTTGATGAAAAGTTAAACAATTCTTTCCTTTGGAGTTCAAATTATTCTCAACATCTCTTCTTATGTGGGGTCATCTGAAGCGTGATGCTATACCCTCTGAATTGCTGGAGTGAAAGGTAATTCTGTCAATGCAATTCCTGGAGGGAGGATTTAGGCTTAGGCTCCATACCCTTTGAGGAATGCCAATTGGTATAGAGATTTTAAATCAATGCATCTCCAGCACCCAGTACTTTCTGGTTCATGCTGGAAGTCTGCTCCAGGGATCTCCCCTGGGATCCATTCATGTGGTGGGGCAGCCAATTGTTAGTTCCCTATGTCACCTGCAGACCCCACATTTCTTAGTCTCAGGTACAGCCTCCAAACAATCTCTCCTGCCCCTACCTTTTTGAGTTCCTGGCTACATGTGTCCCTCCCATCAGGTCCTGTAAGCAGTCAGATTGGAGGGTGAAGGGTAAAGCTGGGTGGGTTTCTGCAACCAGTTGTCCCCTATGTAAACCTCTCTCCATGTTTGATTTTTCTCCTGGTCACTACACTGTGTCATGCAGTGTGTGTTTAGTGGGCCTGTATTTTGGGCCAAACTCGGGTCTGCCAGGAATCAGCTTCCTCAGCTGCCAGCCTCCTGGGAAGCACCTACAAAATGGTTTCTTCCTTGGTCTTCTTCACATCACCTGAAGAGATCCCTCTACTATGCTTAAGGAGAAATCACCCTGGCTGGTGCTTCAGGCCTGGCTGTGCTGCTGGGGATTTTTCCCCCCTCCTATGTCCCTGGTCTTCTTTGAATGTCCAGTTTTAAATTCCAGTAAAGCCCTCCCTTTTTATTGTTCACCTACCTGGCAGAAAAGCTGCCTGTCTACTTTTTTGGTTTCATGCCATGGGGCAGCCAGGAACCCGGCCTCTTCTATTCTACCATCTTGAATCTGATTCAGTTCTGTCTCTTAACTAGTCTAATGATCTTAAATCATTAGATGTCTTAACACTTAACCTCCCCAAACACATATACCAGTAGAACTTGCTAAAGTGGCTTTTAGTTCAGAAATATGCTTTGTTTTAAAATCATCAAGGCTATTCTTTGGATGCTAAATGTTTATATGTAGAGATGTGCTTCAGCAAAAGTCTGGTGGAGATACAGCTTTGTTAGGGTGATAATCTTTATGACTATAAGCAGCCACACTGAAAACAGAATTTTGCTGAAAATATCCCCTTCTGAACTGACTCCTAGGTTGTTCTTCTCATAGCAAGACATGAGGAGGAGGGTGGCTCAATAATCTTCCAAGAAGTTCAGATGCCCTCTACCTTTATGCCATGAAACTACATTTATCTTGCTGCTTACTACCAGGCCTCACTCTGGACACAGTACCCACCATGTAGTAAGAACTCAATAAATATTTGTAGACTGAATGAGGAAGCAAATGAATGGCAAACAACACAGGTAATCCAGCCCAAAGAAGGTTATCCCAGTGAGCCTATATAAATCAAATTGTGAAAATTTCTACTTTGTCTGATTCTTTGTAGACACAGCCCCAATTTCTGCCAAGGCCTGAAGGATAATTACAATAATCATTCATGTCTCCATGTGGAAATAGGTATAACATTCATACTTTCCCAAGGTATATTAACTAACACACATACCTCATTTTGGAAAGATTGATATTGGAATTTAGCAGCTACACTACAAGGCTAATGTGGCTAATGGGAAATATAGGGAAAGCTGAAGAAATAGAAAATAAGACATTTTTTTCTCACCAGGATCTAGCAAAAATGTAGAGTAGAAGGTCACATGTGGGGCTCCATTCCCTGCTGAACTGTACCACAGGCCCTATAATGGCACTGATTAAAAGTATTTCTCATATTTCTTCAATTGATTAGTTCAGTTACTTGGCCTATAAAAAGGGATATAAAATGCAAATGATGTACATGATATGCTAAATGTTGTATGTGATAGATACACGTATGACATTTTCTCCTTACAGTAACTGTACAGTCAGTTAAGCAAACAAATGCACACAGACCTACACATAGAGTGTCTGTTGGTACCATACTAAGCCAGGAGAAGTTTAATAACTAATATGTATGAAATATACAAGTATAGAGCCAAGATGGTGGGCAGAGGGAGGTTGAAGAGGAGGAAAACATAAAATAATAAACATTAAAGTTGAGGTAGAATGTATATGAATATTTTGGAGTCTGGAGCAGATAAAGTCATGGATCATTCACAGAGTGGTGGCACTTGCAGTGACTACACTAGTGATGACTGTCAGGTAAAATGAAGGAGCACTGGTTCTGCAGTCTAAAAATGTACACTGGAACACAAGCTCTGCCACTTGCCGGAGAACTCAACTTGAGTCAAATCTATGACCCTTAGTTCATCCATCTGTATCTAGGTATCTACCTCAGAGGGATTCATAAATGAACCATCATGATAGCATGAAATATGTGGTCATCACACAAGATATATGGAAAATATTATCATGCTCTAGTGCATGAGTAAAGCTTATATAAGGATATTAAAATAAGAGCATAGGGCCACTGACTGAGTGGTGAGAAGTCCGCCCATTTGGCTGAGGTGTTGGGCTGAATCAGTTTAGACAAGCCTGAGTCAATGAGGGGACCCATCTCCAAGACCTCTTTTTGAAAGATAATCAGAAAGACAGATAATCCCAACACCTATTGTTGCCCTGATCCAGCCTGTATATCCAACACAATGTGTGTATCTGCTATTTGAATAGTTAACCTGCTCAGCATGGAGAAGCAAATCAGATAATTCAGCCCTTGCTATTTTTATTTTTGGATCCATTCAATTTGGCTTGGGACACTGAGTAAGCAAACAACTGCCAAATTTCCACTTAGCTTTGTGGAAATATATACAAATCTGAGCTGTAAATGAGGGAGCATGTGAGAAGAGGGGTATTATTAGAAGATGAGAGGGTTTCTAGGAGAAGAGGCAGGGTTGTCCCGTTCTTAGAAAATTTGCACCATGCAAATCCTAAAAAGGTCCATCTATACTTCTTATTTATGTCAGTACTGCTAATATTATCTGCAACTCCCTGCACTCAGTTCTACTTCTGCCTCCCAAATGACTTCTGAATTTGGCTCACACTTCTTTACCATCTAATAATGAGGAAAGCATCCTCTACCAACAAAGGTATTGCACAGTTTCTAAACATTTTCTATTAATTATTCATTTGAGTTCCCCAAGAACGATGAGAGATTGGCATTGCTGTTTTCACATTACAGATGAAGGAAGGGATTTAGAGTGAGTTAAGGGAAAATAGGAAAGAGAAAAAATGTCAAGAGCAGGAAGGAACACAGATTATTTAAAGTGAAGGAAACTATAAGAAGACTGTCCCATGGAGGGTTATATCTAAGTGATCACATATTACTGTAGATTCTGAGAAGGAGGATTAGTTTCTTCTTCCCAGAGAGCCTACTATCAAAGCTCAAAATTTCCTTACAAGCTGACTTGGTGAGCAAGTGTACAAGTCTCTGGCCTTGCAGCCTGCCATCTTCCTGCTCTACCATGTCTGCCCCTTAAACCCTTTATCTTAAAGCTAGACCCATCTTAGCCAAAGCATGCCATTGCACGAAACAAAGGAAGACAACAAGGTCAGGAATTAGTGATGGGATTAAAAAATACAGACACTGGTCAGATGACAATCTATTGCTGCTTAAGAACATATCTCATGAATAAACATGTTGAAATACCTCCTCTATTTTTTAACAACTCTGTGTCCTGCCATGTGGACTCCTGTCTTAATTTCTGATATCTTCAAATGTTTAAGAAATGAATTATCCTCCTACAAACACTAAACACAGATGGGTTCTGGGAAAGTGCTGACTAAGCATGAGATAAAGCATGTAAATAGTAACCTGAAATTGCCATTCTTTTATTTTCTTTGTGTTAGTATTCATAGCATAGACCTACCTTTAAACACATGTGTTTCACTCAGAATATTAATACAGATGAGCATATTGTCCCTTAGAATTCTCACTTCATCTTTGCTCTCTCCTATCCTTAGTTTCAAGATACATCTTAGGACAGTAGAGGAATCTGTCCTGAAGATCTTTATGGCAGAGTTGGTTTGTCTTCACATTTGAAGGCAAAAACACTACTCACAGACATCCTTTCCTGAATATTCCATCTCAAAGCACCCCAACCCAGTGGCCTACTGCCATTAACCTCTTTCTCTTTCCAATTTTAGTTTCTCTCTGAAATATATTTCCTCTTCCTGACACAACTTTTAAATCTGATATAGCCCAAAGATGATTGTCAACTTGTGGCAAGCCATCCTGAAATGAGCAGGGGAAGACTTGGTCACCTAAGGAGATGATACAAGAGCTTCTAAGTTCTCTGAGTATAAGTGATTGAACAGGCATCTTCATCTTTATTCATTATGAAAAAGTAAGAACTGTTTATAAGATCCGAGTGTTGGGAGTAAATGCATGTAGACCCTATGGGAATGGATAGGATTGAAGTTTTCAGAAGGACATAGGAGTGTGTGAACATGTGAGGAAGGCTTTGGAAGCTAGGATCTCATTGGGTAATGGGCTGAAAGACACAACTCACTCAGTGGGTCATTGGAAAAGCCAGGTGAGAAAAATATTTTCCCCAAAGGAGAAAAAAGGAAGTACAGCATGCTAAGAGTGATTGGATCAATCAAGAGCAGCAGTGTCCCAATGGATGAACTATACTTGATAAATTTTATTTGTTCTTTCTAGTTATACATGGCAGTAGAATGTATTTTGACATATTATACATATATGGAGTATAACGCCTCATTCTTGTGGTTGTACATGATGTAGAGTTATTAATACCTATTTTGTTCCAAATCCAGATAATATCCTTAAGGACTAATGATGCCTGATGTGTAATTCTTTGATTTCTAGTTCATACTACCGTTTGAAAGGGAACATGAATAAATTACATGGAAGATTATATTTTTTAATCTGTCTGTGGCAATATAAATTATGACCTCAAAACCCTACCTTCTTTATTTAACTTTGGAGTGATAAAGAAATATTTTGACTTTAGAAAATAAATGGAGAAAATAGATAAAAATTTTGGACATATCTAGTCTTTATTCACTCATATATTCTTCTCCTGATTCTACCACATTACAGTGATTGGGATGCCTTGGCATCCTTCTTAAAATATCAGCATTTATTATTTAACATCTTTTCTAAAATGTATGACTCTATTTGGGGCAAATAATTAAATCTTTGAACATTTATGTACTCATGGAGGCTCAGAAGCAATTTTTTTAAATTCCAGTTGTGATAATAAATAAAAGTACAGGATTTAAGCTGCAAGTACATGCCTAGTCAGACACAGAGTTTTGATTTGTTTTGTTTTTTCTTAATATCCTTTATATATTTCTTTATTATATCTGAGTCATTTTTAGTATTCAGTTTCCTAAAATGGAGGAAAACAAATTTTGGTGGAGAACTCTTTATTGCTGAGATTTAGCTAAGGAAGTTTTGATTATGTCATGTCTCTTTGTTATGCCTTTTACTTTTTATCTATTTTTATTATTAATTGTACAAATTTACTGGGTAAGGTATGATTATCTGATATATGCATACTGTATGTAATTATCAAATCAGGGTAGTTAATATTTCCATCTCCTTAATCTTTTAAAAAAAATTATTGCTATACTGTTCCAACAACTCCCCCCGATCACTTCCTGTGTGGACACCATTCTTACTTAGGTTTTATTCTACCCCTCTGGGTACTGCTTTGCTCTATCGCTTCATCTGTCTCATGGAACTCTAATAAAAGAGTTTCTGTTCTTGCTTCCAGGAGAGTTTTGCTGTTTATGCTCCTATTCGATTTCATATACCCTCTTTGATTTTTGATGGTTCCTACTTATTATATTTCCCAGTCCCAACTTCCTGAATCTCCAATTAACACTCAGTTTTCCAACTTCTGGAGACCAAAAATATGTCTAAAATCAAATAGCTAGAATTAAACTATTGATTTTTCTCTCATATCTCTATTTCCCACATTCTTCTCCATATTCAGTAATGACAGGTCCATATTTCCAGTTGCTTACGTCCAGCTCCTAAAGAAATTTTTGACTTTTTCTCATTCCTCTTATTCAATCCATCAGAAACATCCACTGCTTTAGCTGAAGTGTTTTTGTGGATTCACCATTTGTTTTTCAGTACTATGAGCTACATCTGCCCCAACAGCCTCAGGAAGAGACTTGTAATTCTCCCTGACAATATGTATACAAAAAGCCAGAGTGAGTCCTTTAAACTATAAGACATATTGGCTAGGGGTATAGCTCAATGATAGAGCACTACCTAGTATGTGCGAGACCCAACTTCAATCCCCAGGATTGAAAAGAAAATAAATTAAAAAAAAACATGTAAGGCATATCAAGTCCTATTCTATCCCAAACCCTCTTTATAACTCACTTGAAATAAAATCTTATAATCCTATGAATCTAGTAATCTTTTAGCTTTCTCTCATCTTCTACTCCAGTCTAGCCAAGCTGGTCTCCTAGTATTTCTTTAACATTCTCCTACCTCAGGGTCTTTGTACATAATACTTGTGCTCCCTGTTTTTGCCAGGAACATGACTTGTTAGTTCAAGTCCTGTAAGCTACTACTCAAATGCTATTTCATCAGAGAATCCTTATCTGACCAATTCATCCAAAGCAGTCCCCCTGTTCTGTTACTCTGCATTCATTCAGTGGCTTATTCTCACATGTTTTCCTTCCTATTACCTATTCATAACCCACCAAAACCAGCAGGATGTCAGGGACAGATCACCAGTACACAGAGCAGTGCTTGCTTCAAAGAAGTTAAGATATGAACAAATTGTCCCATTCTTACTTTTTTATTCATCATCCAGAGTTCTGAGAAAAAAAATAAAATCCATGCAAAATGGACCAGAGGAAAATTTGAAACTTGGTCTTGAAAAAAATACTTTCTTTGAGCCTGGTTCCTTGAATTATGTCATCACATTGGAGCTTAGCTTATTAGAAATGCAGATTTTCAGGCCCCATTCCAAACCTACTACAAAAGACTCTTCCATTAAATCAGTTAATTAAAATCAAAAGTTGATTTTAATTTTTTCAGACCTCGACGGTGTTATTTGACCCATTTTTGTGAGTGTCGGTTGAACTGGACTATAGCTATACAGGCCTCCTCTGTAGCTTGGAGCAGGTTAAGATTTAAACATTGAAATCTGTGATATTTAGACATGAATTTTAATAAGCTTTAGAGGTATCATTGATGTACATGGAAGGAGGAGGCACTGATGAGCGTCTCCATGTGGCACTCTATTTTTCCTCATAGAGGCATCACCTCTTCTTTGAACAAGTTTACAGATTTCCTGGTATCCAACACTGAATGATCTTTTGGTGTTGCCCCCTCCTAGAATATGTGACTTTACAAATGATTGATAAATGAAAAAAGTGACTTACATCTGGGAAACTAATAAGACCAGGCATTCTGTTGTCACTGCTTTTGACATTGGAAAGACCCTGCCCAGGAGACTGTACAGGGCAAAGTTATCACTCACAAGATCAAAATTCCCTGTCAAGAAGTGGGCTGCCAATTTGAGCCAAAATAAGAGTCTCCTGAGAATGGCGATAGGCCCAAACTTTCCAGTCGGTTGATATAAAAAGGCAGATACTCTGTGCAACAAAACTTAATGTTTAGAGATACAAAAAGAAGAAGGTACAGTTACATTTGCATTATACTTTGTTACTCTCTTGAGTGGTCTTACAAAGAGCAATTTCTCTGATGGAAGTTGTATAATTAGTATATTATTAACTTGTCATTGTTTAAATTTAGTTTACTAAATCATTCTGAACTTTCCTGAAAGGCTGCTTAGGCAAGGTCAGAAAATATTATTTCTTATCTTAGGCTGGTTTCCCAAAAAGCAGAAACTAAGATGTGGATTTGAAAGCATGTGATTAATTAAGGGAGTGCTCTTAGGAGAAGGGGAAGAAGGGAAGTGGAATAGGACATGGAAAGAAGTGATGTGGACTCTGCTGAGGCTGAGACTCACCCTGATTCCATAGGAGCTCTGGAGCATGCAGAGAGCCAGAGATGAAATCCCACCTTGAGGCAAAGAGGCTGGTTAGGTTTCCCCTCTTATCAGTAAGCTTCAGACAATCCCCAGAAATTGAATGTAACCTCCCAGATTTTCCTCAGTGAGGCACCTCTTATGGACCAAGGGAAATTCTCAGGATAAGCAGGGAGGCAGTGATATGTATGCACGCATCTCACAGTGGTTGGGGATGGGTGTACCACAGGCAAAAAGGTATCTTATAATGCCTACTAGTAATTATCTATCTATACACCCTTTCTGAACAGTAATTGTTCCATACAAATTGAAAATCTGGGTCTAGTTATCCAAGCAAAGAAAGAAAGTCTTCCAGTTTTACGTATTAGCATTTTTAATTTAATGGCCCATAGGGATACAGTTTGACATGTGTACAGCTATCTTGGGTATAACAGCCATTTTGCCAACTAGGTAACCTTAGCACATTTTGATCCCTGAAGAAACCATTGAGATTGTCACTTGAGTGTTTCATGCCACCTGCTGAAGCCCTATTTCTTAAATGACATTTAACATATAAGTATTTTTTGAGAAATAACAAGTATAGTCCAATGGGCCATAGATCACCTCTGTCTAGATTAACATAAACTTTTTATTCTTACCTCAGGATGTGGAAATCCTCTTGTCTTCCTGCCACCTAAGCATACTACTGACCTCAAGTTTCCAATAAATTACATCCTATGTGGTCCTGGTTTTGTATACTTCTTTCTTTGTATCTTTCAGGACTGTTTGCCTTTGGCAGCTGATTTTCACACACTGGGTTTTCAGAAAGATTACTCTTCATCAATTCAAGTCCAATGTAACATTCACTCCCCATAACAAAACAGTAACATAAGTGTTATAGTTATTTTCATTTTATTGATGAAAATGAGATATTAAGAGCTTAAAAATCTGCCCAAGTTACACAACAGAGGCAGACTTGAGCCTAGGCAGTGCAGCTCCAGATTCCATATTCTCAGCTATGCGGTGTCAACTGAATGACTAGCATTCTGAGGGTAGGCATGAAACCTCACACAATGCCTGACACATTGTAGGTGCCCATTTAATGTTGCCTAATGGAGCAAAAATGTACCAAGTGAACAAACAGAAACAATATTGGATACAATATGGATTCCCTAGTTCTTGAATAGGTTGGTTTTTATTGGGAAAATAAAAAAAGAAAGAAAAAGAAAAAACTTCCCAAAGTTAGTGGCTTTATATAACAAACATTAACTTAGCTTTCACTCGTGTGAGTTAGCTGGGTAGTTCTATTCTTGGTGGCTCATTCCTTCATCTTGTGGCCAGCTGTCAGTTGTTTCCAGGTATTTCTACCTCTCAGAATGGTTGTCAAAAAGATAGAATAACAGAATAAAATGGGTCATGTGTCTCTTATTATCTAATCAGTTATTCTGACCTTGTTCACCTAGATAGATTCTTAAGAAGAATTCAAGCCTGAAAAGAATCTTGAAGCCTTTACTATGTATTGACACATCAGCACTTCTGCTGCATCCAATGTGCCAAAGCAAGATACTAGGCTACTCAAATTCATAAAATAGACATTGTATTTTGATGAAAAGAGTCAAAAAAATCATATTGCAAAGGGATATGAGAGAGTCATAATTTGCAATTACTTTCCCTTTTACCATAGATTTTATGATGTACTTTTAACTTACATATAATATGCAATATAAATCTTTTCTTCACATTTAGTTCTTTCTTTTACATATAAAGTGCTAGAAAATCTAGGAGCCAAATAATCACTGTTAAATGAGTTAAACGTAATCAGCAGACCACTTGAAATGTTTGCTTCTTTATCTAATTTTGTTTTTGTCTCTGGAAGTATGGGGAAAAAATATTTTAGTAGCTCTATCTACATTCCTACTGTAAATTTCCATTTCAAGTAAAATTCAAATATAATAAAATGACACTTGAGTCTTCAGTTTATTCACCATGGTATTTAGTGGGATTCCCCAGAATGACCAACCTAAAAAGATGTCTGTATACTTTTCCCAACATGATTTTCCCTGAATGAGAAAATACTTTGCATATTATCCTACAATTTGTTTTGTCAGCACTGCATTATGAAGAGATTTTCATATTATCACAAGCAGCTGAATTTCATTTTTAAAATAGTACACTAGTCTCTTGGAAATCTAGTGATATGACATAGTTAACATATGTATTCCCATGTAGATGGTTATTTTATTGCTTACAAATTCTTGTCCCTATAGACAGTGATAGGGAGCAAATTATTACATATCTCTTTGGATTTATTTATGGGAGAATATCTAGGATAATTCTACAACTGGAACTTTTATATTAAATATGACATTTTTAAAATTTGAAAGATATTGCTAATATGGACTATAATAAAAGTGTGTCAAGTTTACCAACTTCAGGCTCCTATAAGTGATGTATGAGAATAGAATTATTCCACATGCATATAGATAGCAGGAATTGTCAAGTACTTAAATTTTTTCCACTGTGCAATTACTGCCATTTTGAGAGCTACTATCTTGAAGTGCAGCCAACTCTGGTTATACTTGCCAGGGCATGGAGATCCAATGTCCTCCCATGGCGTTGAGGGTTTGGCTGCACCTGAGGTTCTCCTGCTAGAAGTGCTAGTGGCCACCATCTTGCTTCTTCTTTGCAAGGTTGCTCTTTTGTGTGAGTGCATCCCTGCTGGTCTTCTGCAAGTTGGAACAGCATTGAGCTCTTTGGACTGCTAATCCCATAAAATTACATGTAAGATGATGTTGATTACAAACTTGAGCATTTTATATTTAAGTAATCTTTGTCTATTCATTAATTCTTATGTTTATATTTTGGAGACATGATGTGTTGTATAAAACATTGAGTTTTATATAATAAATTATTTAATTTTTTCAATATTAACTTCTCACTTCAGAAAATTTAAAATTTGAAATGGGAAACAAGTGTTAATTCTTACCTCTTAAAATTTTTATGAATTATTGCCTTTTCCTGAGACAAAGAAAAAATAAAATCTCTAAAATACAGAGGAAATCATTTCTATTAAAAACAACAACAACAACAACAAAACTATGATTAAAATATTTTTGGTCAACCCTTCTACATACTGGAAGGTCTTCAGTAAGATGAAAAGCAATATTAATCTGAAAACTTTATGGCAATATAAACATGATATAGTCAGGTATATATTTGCATAAATATGTATTTACATAAGTACCATGATTGGGGGGAGTTTGAAGAGCATATACTATATTTCAGAGTCTGAAGTTAATACAGGTTCGCTAAATTTGAAGCATAAAACTTGTTTGCTATTTTGTTTATTTATTCATTTCCTATTTAATTTTGGTACTAGGGATTAAACTCAACAACATTTTTTTCACTGAGCTACATTCTCACTCCTTTTTTATTTTTTATTTTGAGGCAGGGTCTTTCTAAGTTGCTGAGGGCCTTGCTAAATGGCCCAGAAAGGCCTTGCAGTTGCAATCCTCCTGCCACAATCTGCCAGATCACTGGGATGACAGGTTCATACCACCACACCTTGTTGAAACATAAAGTTAAAAAATGATTTAACATCTTAAATTATCTCTAATCTATTAATGTCAGGTTGTTCGTTTGTCAAGATCAGGCGGTGATGAAACATTTATCTAAAATTTCCTTAATTTCAAAGAAATTTTCATCCCCATCATATGATTAATTAAACTTTATAAAGTTTTGCCTGCCTTCTTTGAGTACATCAAATTTTAATTAAAATCTAAAGTATTATTGTACTGCAATGTCACTTTTCTAAAATTATTTATTTATTAATGATTCATCCTTTTTTATAAATGTATCTATATAAATGTACATGAAATAATATGCCCTAAATGTTGGCAATGATCACTTTTCAGCCATTAAATATCATGTGACTTGGAAAAATATTTTCCTTGTATGTTTTTGATTGTTTGACATTTTTATATAATGCTTGCATATTACTTATATTATTTTTATACATAAAATCATTCTTTAAATAATTATGGAAATTAATGTAATTCATATTTGACATAATAAATATTAACTGGAAATCATGCATAAAATATAAACAGGCCAAGGACTTTTTACATGTAGAAAATAATATTTCATAGAAGAGAGACAAAGGATAAATACAAACAATTCACACACAAAAAAATGTCATTTTCCAATACATTAAAAACAAGTAGTGCAATTTCTTTTGTCATAAAAGAAATTAAAATTCAAATCAGCTAACTTTTTTTTATTAAGATGCTTATAAAAAGTTTATTGTGATAGGCCTTTTCACACCCTGGTTGTGGAAATAGAAATAGATTCAACTTTTCTGAAATGCAATTTGACAACATATGCCAATGTTCCTAATCTTTCACAACTTCAGGGATTGGAGCCTGTAAAAACATTTAAAAGTGTAAAAAAAGTTTATGAAAATGGATGCATATCACACTGTTATTTCTACACATAAAAAACAAAATAATTTCAAAGTTCAACAATGGAAGAAACACTAGAGTCTGTAATAAATAATCACTTCTATTTACTGGGCTCTGGTAACAATCTTGTCAAGGGCTTTGCATATGTGATCTCATTTTATCCATATAATACACAGGACAGTGGGGACTATTCACATTTTACACTTGAGAGATTGCCCATAATAGAGGTTAGGAAATGTAGTTGAGATTATCAACTAATATGTGATGAGGCTTGGATTCAATTTGATTAAAAAAAGAATGATCCTCAATATTACATAGTGATATTGTACAACTGTTTTAAATGAGGTGTTCATGCTGTTGAGTCATCACTGAAATTAAATGTAAACACTGCTAATCAAGTATATGTGGTATTTATTCTTTTCAAAGTTTGGTTATAGATATAAAAAGAAAAAAGTACCTGCATATCTAGTAATTCCCCTGATAACATGTATACTAAAGAACTTGAGAATTTACATGTAAATTTTAGCATATTTTTATCACAATATTATTTACTTTTTGACAAAAAAGTATATTAATATATATTTTTAAAGTATATTTTAATTTTATATAATTCAAAAATGGATTGGCATGTATTTGTAAATGAGTTTTCACCCATTCAAATAGTTTTTGAATAATATTTAATAACTTTAAATTACTTAAAATATGTATTTAGTGGAAAGGGGCTATGAAAAATTTTTAGATCTCAATTGTATCTGTATGTGCAGAGAAAATGAGAATAAAGGCATGAATAAATAAAATGACAATATCAGATATTTCTAAATGGGTTTGTATGTAATAGTTACTTCTTTCTTTATGTCTCTTTTCTCTAAATTTTACAATGTGATTTCTATTGTCTTCATTATTATTTAAATGGAACGTTATTTAAACAGATGGAATTGTTAGGGAATTCTGAAACAGTCCCCAAAATAAAAACGCAAAATATAAGTTCATAGTGAAGGTGCCATTGCATTGTGGTGAAAAAGTAAGTTTCTGTTCAACAAATGGCTCTGTGTCAATTGAAGAGCTACATTTAAACTAATTTTGAGTCTTAACTGAAGCCATACAGAGAAGAATCAATTTCAGGTAGATCATAGATCTAGACAAAAAAGGTAAACCAGCAAGGAAATAATTCTGTCCAGTGGAAATACAATGCAACTCAAATTTTTAAACAGCTTTATATACAATACAATCTTCCCATTTAAAATATACAATTAGTGGTTTATGTTATAGTTTCACAGTTGTACAGCTAACACCACAATTTTAAAATGTTTCCCACTCCCCACAAACCTAGTCCCATTAGCAACCACTCCTGTTTGCCCCCAAATCTTCCATCTCTATGTAACTACAAACCTATATTCTGAATCTATAAATTTATCTATTGTTGAGATTTCATATAAATAATAAATAGTTTTAAAATGAAGTCTTTTGTGACTTTGTTTTTGCTTAGTATGTTTTCAAGCTTCATCTATATTGTAAAATATATTAATACACCATTCATTTTTATTGCCTAATAATATTTCATTGTATAGAGATACCACCTTTGGTTTATTCATTCAGTTGATGGACATTTAGGTTGTTTCCATTTTAGACCATTATAAATCATGATGGTATGAGAGGAGAGGCAAGATTACAGATTAGAATTAGGCAGTAGCTCTCCTAGCTTGGCTACCCACAACTCAAGCAGTGGGAATACTGCTTCTCTCCAAGGGTAAGAGCTAGACAAGAAAGGTAAACCAGCAAGGAAATAATTCTGCCCAGCGGAAATACAAGGGTAAGAGTGAAAAATCTTGAGACTGGCAGGGCAGTCTGCCCTAGCTGAACCAGAGACTGACTCATTAAATATATCTTTTAAAAAAAAAGTTACCCTGAGCATAATTTGATTTAGTTTTGCATAATCTTTGTCACTACTCTCTTTCTCGTCTCCTTCTTTTATCTATTGCTGATAACCAAATTCCATTTTCTTTCTCCTTCTTTATATTCTTACTTCTGTATTTTCTTCCCCTTTCTCATTAACAGCATGTCCTAAGTTACGCCTTCATCTGCCCCATTCACCCTTTGAAATTCCACTTTTCTACCCTCTTATTTTTTCTTCTTTCCTCATACTCAACTCTGTCCCTCACACCTCTTAATACTAATTGATGTATATAAAATGTCTACACCATCACTGATATCACAGCAATAATTAACATGGAAGAAGTCATGTAAAACACCTATTGTTTAATTTTGTGCCAGACATAATTCTTGATAATTTACTGCTTTTACTGATGGAAATTTATAATCTTATTCTCTCTGAATGTTGTACCAATTAACACTGAAGATATCAAAATAGGAATTAAGTACCTAGTCTACTGCTATATATTGTCTGCATAGATTATTTCTGTCATTGGGTCCTCCCCCATCAGTGAGTTACCAGTAACATAAAGGGACACCATAAACTCCTAAAGTAGAAAAGTTATAACTTCAGATACATCCAGATAGATGGATAGACAAACAATATGAAAAAGTAAGGGAAAAAAAAACATTCCAAACAACATAGTATACCTCAACAGCAGACTTCATTGATACCACAGTGGAGGAAATGTCAGAGATAAAAAAGCAGAAATTTCAGGTTAAACTGTTCTCTGAGGTAGACTATGATATAAGAAGTGAAATCAGAGAGAAAATACAAGAAGTGAAAGATTACTTCAATAAGGAGAAAGATATCCTAAAGATGGAATCAGTCAAAAATTCTCAAAATGAAGGAATCAATAAAGCAAATTAAAAATTCATTAGAAAGCATCACCAGCAGACTGGCCCACTTGAAAGACAGAGTTTCAGGCAATGAAGAAAAAATATAAAATCTTGCAAATAAAGTTGATCATGGAGCAAAGATGTTAAAAAAACATGAACAGAACTTCCAAGAAATACAGGCTAACATAAAAAGACCAAATTTAAGATTTATCAGAATGGATGAAGGCTCAGAGATACAAATCAAGGGAATGCATAATTTCGATGAAATCATATCTGAAAATTTCCCAAACCTTGAGAAATAAATGGACAATAAAATACTGGAGGCATACAGGACTCCAAATACACAAAATCACAACAGACCCACACAAAGGCACATTATTATGAAAATGTCTAACATACAGAATAAGGATAGAATTTTAAAGGCTGCAAGAGAAAAATGACAGATAATCAATGCAGATCAGCAGATTTCTCAAGTCAGACTCTCAAAGCTGGGAGGTATTGGAATATATACAAATTTCTGAAAGAAAATAGATGCGAGCCAAGAATACCATACCCTGCAATATTAAGCTTCAGAATTGACAATTAAATAAAAACCTTCCCTGATAAACAAAAGTTAAAAGAATTCACATCTAAAAAGCTTGAACTACAGAATATTCTCAACAAAATATCCCATGAAGATAAAATGAAAATAAAAAAGTGAAAACCAGTGAAGAGAGGAAATACACTAAAGAAATAATCCATCAATGGAGAACTAATTCAAATTAAAAACTAGAAATAAACCCAAATGACCAGGAATACAAATCATACCTCAAAGTTGTGCTCCATCTGTGTACAATGAATCCAAATGCATTCTTCTATAATGTATACCTAAGGAGAATAAATAAATTAAAAAAGAAAGAAAAAAAAACCTTGAACATTAATGGCCTAAACTCATCAATCAAAACATAAGGACTGGCAGGTTAGATTTTTTAAAAAAGACCCAAACAATATTTTGTCTCCAAGAGACTCACCTCATAGGCAAAGACATCCACAGACTAGAGGTAAAATGATGGGAAAAAAAATTATCACTCACATGGATTATGTAAAAAAGCAGGGGTTTCTAGCCTTCTAGTCCAAATAAAGTGGACTTCAAACCAAAGTTGGAAGGCATAAAGAAGGACATTTCATACTGCTTAAGGGTTATGTCTTATATAAGACATAAACATCATAAATATATGCTCCAAACAATGGAGCATCTACATACATTAAACAAACCCTTCTCAATTTCAAGAATTAAATAGACTACAACACAATAATAATGAATTTAACACATCTCTCTCATCACTGGGGAGCTCCTCCAAATAAAACTAAATAAAAACTAAATAAAGAAAATATAGAACTAAAATATACAATTAATAAATTAGATTTAACAGATATATATAATATTTCATCCATCAATGACTGAATTTACTTTCTTCTCATCAACATGTGGATCCTTCTCTAAAATAGACCATATCTTAGGCCACAAAGCAACCTTTAGCAAATAAAAAAAGTACAGATAATACCTTGCATTCAGTAGGATCATAAAGGAATGAAGTTAAAAATCAATAATAAAAAAAATAGAAGCTCACCTAACACCTGGATGCTAAATAATATGCTATTGAATGACCAGAGAATAGCTGAAAAAATAAGGGATGAAATTTAAAAAATACTTAAAGGTAAATGAAAATAGCAATACAACATCAAAATCTCTCGGACAATATGAAGGCAGTTCAAAGAGGAAAGTTTATTTCATTGAACTTATTCATTAAAAGAATAGAAAGTTACCAAATAAATGACATAAAATTACATCTCAAAGACTTAGAAAAAGAACTGATCAACACCAAAAACAGTAGAAAACAGGTAATAATTAAAATCAGAGCTGAAATCAATGAAATTGAAACAAAGAAAACAATCCCCAAAAATCAACAAAATGAAAAAAATAAATAAAATGGATAAATCCTTAGAAAAATTAATTTTTTAAAAAAAGAAACACTCATATTATCAAATTTAGTGATGAAAAAGGAAATATCATCACAGACTCTCCTGAAATACAGATGATAATTAGGAACTATTATGAAAATCTATACTCCAATAAAATAGAAAATCATGAAAACATTGACAAATTTCTGGAGACATATGACCTACCCCAATTGAATTAGGAGATCAATTTCAAGCAATGAAATAAAGGTACTATCAAAATCCTACCAACAAAGAAAAGCCCAGGACCAGATGGATACTCAGCTGAGTTCTACCAGGCCTTCAAAGAAAAATTTACACCTCTACTCCTGAAATTATTGCATGATTGAAGAGGAGGGAATCCTTCCAAACTCATTCTATGAAGCTAGTTCCACCCTGATACCAAAATCAGACCGACACATCAAGGAAAGAAAACTTTAGATCAGTATTTCTGATGATGCAAAAATTTTTAATAATATACTGGCAAATTACTTTCAAAAACATTAAAACTCCACCTTGATCAAGTAGGGTTCATCCCAGGGATGCAGGGTTGGCTCAACAAATGGAAATCAATAAACATAATCCATCATATCAATAACCTTAAAGATAAGAATCACATGATTATCTCAATAGATGCTGTAAAAGTATTTGACAAAATATAGCAGCCACTCATGTTCAAAACACTGGTAAAACAAGGAACATATCTCAATATTGTAAAAGCTATATATGCTAAAACAAAGGTCAACATAATTCTAAACAGAGTAAAATGGAAAGCATTCCTTCTAAAAACTGAAACAAGACAGGGATGCCCTCTTTTACCACTTCTATTCAACAAATTCTTGAAACTCTAGCAAGAGCAATTAGGCAAAAGAAATAAAGTGAAGGGATACAAATAGGAAAATAAAGATCTCAAACTATCTCTATTTGATGATGACATGTTTCTATGTTTAAAATACACAAAAACTCCACCAGAAAACTTCTAGAACTCAGAAATGAATTCAGCAAAGTAGCAGAATCTAAAATTAACACCCATAAGTCAATTGTGTTCCTATATACCAATGATGAATCAGCTGAAAGAGAAATTAGAAAAACTAATCCCATTAACAATAGCCTCAAAGGAAAAAAATAAAATACTTGGGAATCAATCTAAAAAAGGGGCGATCTACATCTACAATGAAAATTCCAGAACACTAAAGAAAGAAATTAAAGATCTTAAAAGACGGAAAGATCTCTCATGTTTACATAGACAGAATTAATATTGTCAAAATGGCCATACTACAAAAAAAGTTATACATATTTAATGCAAGTCTTATTAAAATTCTAATGTTGTTCTTCATAGAAATAGAAAGATCAGTCATGAAATTCATTTTGGAAAAATGAGAAGTCCAGAATAGCCAAAGCAATCCTTACTGAGAAAAATAATGCAAGAGGCATCAAAATACCTACACCTTAAATTATACTACAGAGATATAGTAAAAAAAAAAAAAAGGCATGGTATTGGCACAAAAGCAGACATAAAGACCAATGGAATAGAATAAAAGACACAGAGACAAATCCACATAAGCAGATATCTCATACTAGACAAAGGCTAGTATATACACAAATGTACATTGGAGAAAACAGTGTCTTCAACAAATGGTGCTGAAAAAATGGGAAATCCATATATAGTAGAATGAAATTAAATCCCTATTTCTCACCCTTCAGAAAATTCAACTCAAATAGATCAAGGTCCTTGGCATTAGACCAGAGACCCTGCATCTAATAGAAGAAAAAGTAGGCCCAAATCTCCATCATTTCATCTTAGGAAGTGACTTACTCAACAAGACTCCTAAAGTGCAAGAAGTAAAATCAAGAACCTAGAAATGGGATTGTATTAAACTATAAAGGTTGTTCACAGCAAAGGAAACAATCAAAAACATGAACAGAGAGCCAACAGAATGGGAAAAAATTGTTGTGACTTGCACTTCAGATACAGCACTAATCTCCAGCATATACAAAAGAACTCAAAAACTTAAAACCAAAGAACAAATAACCCAATCAATAAATGGGCAGGGCTGAGGTTATGGCTCAGTAGTAAAGCATTTGCGTGAGGTGCTGGGTTCAATCCTCAGCACCACATAAAAACAAATATATTGTGTCCATTTACAACCAAAAACATAAATATGTTTAAAAAATAAATGGGCAAAGGAATTGAATTCACAGAAGAAATACAAAGGATAAACAAATATATGAAAAATGTTCAACATCTCTAGCAATTAGAGAAATGCAAATCAAAATTATACTGAGATTCTATCTCACTCCAGTCAGATGGCAATAATCAAGAGGATGTGGGAAAAAAGTTCACTCATACATTGCTGTTGCAACTGCAAACTGGTGCAACCACTCTAGAAAGCAGTATGGAGATTCCTCAGAAAACTTGGAATGGAACCACCATTTGACCTGGTTATCCCACTCCTCGTTATTTACCTAAAGGACTTAAAATCAGCATAATACAGTGACACAGCCACAGCAATCTTTATTGTTGCTCAATTCACAATAGCAAAGCTATGGAACTAACCTAGATGTTCTTCAACAGATAAATGCATAAAGAAAATAAGGTATATATACACAATGGAATGTTACTCAGCCTTAAAGAAGAATGGAGTGTGCATTTTCCCATAAATGGATGGAAATGGAGAATATCCTGCTAAGTGAAACAAGCCAATCTCCAAAAACTAGAGGCTAAATGTTCTCTCTGATATGTGGATGCTAACCCACAACAAGAGAGGGTGGGGAGGGGAAGAATAGAAGTCCATTGGATTAGACAAAAAGAAACAAAAGAAAGGGAGGAGGGAGGGGAGTAGCAAGGACAATAGAATCAACTGGACATAACTTTCCTAACCTTGTATTTGAATACACAGCCAGAGTAACTCCACCTCACATACAACCACAAGAATAGGATCCTAATTAGAATAAGTTATACTCCATGTGTATATAATATGCCAAAATACATTCTACTGTCATGTACAACTTAAAACAGCAAAAAATAATCAATTAATCATGCTGGTATGAACATTCATAAACATGTTTTAATGTGGACATTAAGTTACATTTTTCTTAGTTATATATCTAGGAGTAGGAATGCTGGGTCATATGTTATTTCCATATGTAACATTTGAGAAACCACAAGACTGTTTTCTAATGTAGCTGGACCATCTTGCATTCCCACCATGAATGTATGAATGTTCTGATTTCTCTATATCCTAGCCAACACATCTTAGTGTCTTTATTCTAGCCAACCTAGTGTGCATGCACTAGGATCAAATTTAGGTTTTGTTTGCATTTCCCTGATAGCTAACAATGCTGAACACCTTTTCATGTGCATATAGGGCACAATAGAATGTATAATCATATAATAATATATTCATCTATGGAATTTTAAACAACAATGGAAAAGAACAGACATCCAGTACAGATAAGAATCTAAACAGTACTCACAGACAGGAAAATGAGCCAGATGTAGAAATGCACCTGTTTTATTATTCCATTTACAAATCAAAAGAAGAAGCAAATGGATCCATGGTAGTAGCAGTCAGGATAGTAAGTGTATTTGGGGGGTATTGAGTGGGAGGGGATTTGAGGAGAACTATCAGGCTACTGTTAGTATCCTACATCTTCATCTGAATAAAGACTGGACAAGGTGGGCATACGTAAAATTTTATCAGGTTTGTGCATTCTGCTGCATGCACATTGCACCTCAATACAATCTTTGAAAATTTTAAAAGTATAATATGAGGCATTGAAAGATTCCCTTAGGTCAAACAACCTAGGAGTGATAGGAATAAAAATTTAATGATGTAGAAGATAAGTCTTTTCAAAGAAATAAAGATTGCCTGGACTATGGCATAATACAGACTTTTCTAAGCTATTTTATCCATCATGTTTTAGTCAATTTGGTTTGAATTTAAATTATTTTTATATTATGGCAGTTTTGATAGCTAAATTGCTTCCATGATTTGAAATCTCCAGATATATTTAAGGGCAGGAAGAAAATAATTGCTATAATGAGTGAAAAAGAGCTGTTTCTGCCTCAAGCTTCCAAAGATAACAGAGTATTTAATGGAGCTTTTCCTTTAACTTTAAAGGCACCCTGCATGGGAAACCTTCTTTTCATATAACTTAATGATCCAGGAAGATTTTCATGAATGGCAAACTAGTGAAATACATACAGATTCAGGAAGGAAGCAGAAAAAGTAAGCAGATCGACTTACATCATAAAAGATCCAATAGCATTCATTCCATGAGATCTGGACTAGAAGAAGACAAAATGAAAGTGAAGATAGAAAGTTTAGAAAGAG
>PVHX01006531.1:0-73217 GCA_004024805.1 Geosciurus inauris | reverse complement strand
CGTGCACCACCACACCCGGCTGCATGGTAGTTCTTTAAAAGATCCACTGGCTTTTAGATATGACTAGAGAGAGAAGGAAAGAAATTAAGGAGGTCAGATTATTTAGAAAGAAAGTTATGTGGCCAGTTCCATGTTCCATAGGGCAATTATTTACACTTAAACCAGTGTCTTAGAACAGACTCCCTAGAGGCAGGGTCTGAAACGGATTTCTCTGCATGTGATTTCCTGAGGAAGTGCTCTTAGGTGAAGTTGGTAAGGGGATGTTGGAAGCAGGATAGAGCAGAGTGAGAAGTCAGGTATAGCTGTGGTCAGCCATAGTCAACCCCAGCCTCATCCCATGGGGAATTCTGGAGCATGATTCAACCATAGTTGTCCTAACTAGAAGCAAAAAGGAACACATTTTGAATTAACATCAGGCAATCACAAGCCTGACAGAGGGAGAGAGGTGACAAAATTCTCTTTGACCATAATTTAATATGGCCCTTCTGAAATATTTTCTAACTAGACCCTGAATTTTGGGAATATGTTTGTTTCCTTGTATGTTTTTCAAGTTAGCAAGAATCCCCTTAAGTCATTTTAACCAGAATGCCCCATCCTTTTTTCCTCTTGTTATACTCAGTGTTGAGCCCTATCTTTCTTCCCACTGTGAAGTCCATTGCAGTGGCTTCTACACCTACCAGCGTAGTCCTGAATAAAGTTTGTCTTAACTGTTCATTAACGAGTATCATGAATATTTTTTTCTTTATTATAAATACTCAGGAGAAAGGACAACAGTGAGCTGTTTGCAACCTGTGTTCCTGGCAGCTGGAGAATGGGGA
Source organism: Geosciurus inauris (assembly GCA_004024805.1). Classification (NCBI taxonomy): domain Eukaryota; kingdom Metazoa; phylum Chordata; class Mammalia; order Rodentia; family Sciuridae; genus Geosciurus; species Geosciurus inauris. Next base: position 72,399 of record PVHX01006531.1, on the reverse strand, counting down.
CACTGGCCAGAGAAAAGGAATAAAGGAAAGGTGTCAGGAACATGTTGGTACCTTACAGAAAGCTGGGCATCGATGCTTTAATTTTACTTTTCCTTGTTTATCCACGGCAAGCATTTACCTGGCTTGTGCTTAAGAACGACCCTATCACTCAAAACTTAGCAATTTGAAAATTACATTTGTATTGCTTTGTATTTGTATTACATTTGTATATGCTTTGCATTTGACATGCATATCATTATTATAAAATCATCTAATCAATATTTTTCCTTAGATTGAATCATTACTTTTTCTTAAACAAATTATACTTTTGATAAGTAGTAATGTCTACCAAAGTGTATTTTAGGTTGTTGTGTACTTAATGCCTAGTCTAAAACTTGCATAGCTACTTACGTTTAAATACAACATATAGATATGCTCTAAACACCTCTCACAATTATCAGTGCTACTGATACTTTTGTTTGAGAAGCAGTGGTTTAAGGGGTGTCAATTGGCACACCTGATCTCAAAATGTGGCCCTTATTATAGAAAACTTATTATAGTGTTCAAAGTTACCACTTTGAAAGCTAAATTTTTATATTAAGATACTACCTTTATAAAAGATCCTAAATTAAAAATATATGTCTCAACTGAATGGGAAAACCATTATCATTTAAACATACCCCTTCTATATAGCAGGGCTGTCAGGGAATGATCTGTTAAAGAGGTAAATTTTACCATTCGAGGGGAGCGGATCATGGATTCTGCCTAAGATCATATGCTGGTATAGGATTTGACAGATAAGAGGATGTGCATATTAGAACTAATATAGATTAAAGAGTTTGAGAAGTGATTAAGATGTCAGAGTTTCAAAATTCAGCCTGACTACATTCCAAATTTCAGTAAATAAGCAGATTGGTGTTTGTGAAAACATAGACATGTAGATCAATGGAACAGAATAGAAAACATACATATGCAGTCAAATGGTTTATGAAAAAACTACCAACTACCAACTACTACCATTGAACAGTCAAAGGAAAATCTTTGTAGCAAATGAGGTATATTTGTTACAAACTTGATATTCATATGAAATTTAAAAAATTAATCTTGGCAATTGCTTGATGCTATACACAAAATATACTCAAAATAGATTATTATATAAATTTAATAAATTATAAAATTTCTGGAACAAAACAGGAAAACAGTCTTTGTGAACTTTGGGTAAGTAAAGATTGCTTACTTGCATACAATATGAAAAGATTGAACCATAAGAGAAAACAGAGTAAATTGGATTGCATTTTAAAAAAAGAAGAAATTCTTTCAAAGATACTATTAAGAAAACAAAAGGGCAAACCACAGAGAGAATATATTTGCAAACATATATATCAAAGCACATCAGAATACATAAAATAACTCTTACAAATCAGTATGACCCACAACCTAATAAGATACAGGCAAACATTTAAATAGCAGCTTCACTAAAGAAGATATGTAAATTAACAAGAAGCACATGGAGTGACGCTCAATATCCTTAGGCATCAGGGAAATGCAAACTAAACCCAAAGAGATACCAATACACACTGCTGGGCAAAGTGGAACAAGAGTATCCCAATTTAACTTTTGGAGGCTTTTTTCCTGTATTTCAATTGCAGGTCTTTTTCATTTTCAAGGGCAAATGTAAGTAGGAATCATTAATAATCCAACCCAAAGGGGAAGAGGGCATACATAATTTCATTAGGTCAATTTAAGAAATGATAATTCTGAAGATGCTATTTTTCATCTCTTCCATAATGAACTTGAAAGGCTCAGGATGTTCAATTTTGAGAACTATGTCAGGGTGGGATAATGGGATCCCCAGATCCTGCCTTAGTGATGTATCCTTATTCTTGCACAAGGAAACAAATAATACCAACTCACATTCCTAGCTGTCATGCCCATGCCTGAAGACGCTCTTACACAGGTAATTCAGGAAATGAGAGGATTTAAGTTCAACTGATTGAATAATTATCTCCGAGAAGTAGAATTATTTAGATGTTTGACTATAAGGCTGAAAGGAGAAAGAGGATGAAGGGTATTACTAAACAAATGTCCTGCTTTTGCTGCTGGGATAGATACATCATCATCCCAGCTGTCACTAGTCACCACTAAATGAGAGTGGTTTGTCATGCTTCATTTAACAGGCTTTTAGGACTGGCTGGGCTCCAGTCTGGCTGGGATTATAGACTGTTTAAAGTCTCTAAACCAGAGTTCATAATAAATCCCACCACAAAGCCAGGAGCAGGAGAGAAGGGAGCCAGGTGATTGCAGGGCTTTGTGAAGGGAATAAAGGTGGGATCAATACTGTAGGAAGGGCTGGAGAAAGGACAGAAAAAAGGCAGACATTTTCTGGAGATTAATCTGAATGGATTTTGCTGTGAACTTTACTAGCAGCATGCAAATCACTACCATCACCTTCATAATCATTGTTAGGAACAACTACAAAAGGTCACGGAAATTGTATAAGGAAATTTAACAAGGAGTGCTACGTACGGCAGGAAGTACAAGTGTCAGTGTTGAGTCTTCACATTGGTAGACTTTGTGGTCTATACTTGTATACTTATACAAGTCAATCTCTGACTTGTGACTCTTTGAATTATGATTTTCCTTTTTTTTTACAATTTGATAGTGCAAAAACAATATACAATCTATTAGAAACTATTCCTCAAATTGTGAATCTTGATCTTTTCTTAGGCTATCAATATTCAGTATGATACTCTCTCTGTGGACAGGGGTAGCAAGCTGTAGCTCCTAATCAGGCATGTGATCATGAAGTGAAACCTCTGGTGCTCCACAGAGCAGTGTATGCAGGAGACAACATGAGATATTAAACAATTTATTAGAAAATAGGCTTTGTATTAGATGATTTTGCCTAGCTGTAGGCTAATGTAAGTGTTCTGAGCATGCTTAAGATAGACCTGGCTGAGCTGTGATGTTTGCAAGGTTAGGTGTATTCAGTTGATTTCCAACTTACATTATTTTCCATTTGTGGTGGGGTTATCAGGACACAACCTGATTACAAGCTAAAGAACACCTATATCTGTGGCCAATAGAAAGAACTTGTGGCATAAGAGAGGTGCAATCCTTTTCTCACACTCAGTAAGAATGTTTTACAATTAAATGTGTATCATGCCTACTGCAAAAGCTAGAAAACTATGTGTACCAAGCAGTTGATCTCATCTTGATTGGCTTTCTGGGCAATCTGAATTAAATGAAACCCTCATCTCAATTTATCCCCTCTCTCCTGCCTTGTGATATGGATGTATTCACCAATAAAGTGTATAGTCAAAAAATGAATGGAAATCTTCAAGGTACCTTTTGTTGGGTGTGGATAGGTTCCAGGTTCTGTGAAACAGGAGGGAAGGCAGATACAAATAATTATAAGCTATGCTATATAGCAAAGACTGGGACAAAGGTAGGTACAGGGCAATGTTCAAACAACGACTGTAAAGAGGATGATCCCAGCTGGATGCAGTGACGCACGCCTGTAATCCCAGCACTTTGGGAGGCTGAGACAGGAGAATCATGATTTTAAAGCCAGCCTCAGCAATGGTGAGGCGCTAATCAACTCAGTGAGAACCTGTCTCTAAATAAAACATAAAATAGGGCTGGGGATGTGGCTCAGTGGTCGAGTACCCCTGAGTTCAATCCTCAGTACCCCCCGAAAAAATAAATAAAGAGGGTGATTTGGAATAGAGAGAGGTATGTATGAAGAATGGATGGAGTATAAAATACCAAGAGGAGTGGATCTAAGGTGGACCTAGAGAGCTGGTTGAGACTGGATTACAGAAGGGCTTTCATCCACATTAAAGTGCTTCAACAACATGCTGAAGATAATGGGAGATATGAAATAGTCTTAAGTTATTAGAAGTGTTATAAGGAGATGTTTATATTCATAAACATCTTATATTTATAATGGGAAGAAAGAATTGGAGGGAAACAAAGATAAAGGCAGGGAGACCACTAAAGATTGTTATACTCACCCAGATAAGAAATGACAATGGACTAACCTAGGGAAGAGACAGATGGGGAAATGGAAAAAAGTGAATAAACTCAAGGAGAAAAGATTAGCATGGATTTTTTGATTAATTGACTGATAGTTATGTTGCTCTCTTTGCTAAAGTTTGACTGACAATGTATTACCTCAGTCCTAACTTGCCCACATTCACGGGAAATCTTATGCTTTTTGCCAAGGTCTCTATATTAATTAGTTTTCTGTTGCTATTACAAATTACCTATGACTGGGTAATGTATAAAGAAAAGAGGTTTATTTAGATCAACGTTTTGGGTTTTCTAGGATATGGCAGCAGCATCTTCTTGACTCTTGTGAGGTCCTCATAGAGGATGGCATCATAATAGTGGGCGTGTGTGCGACAATGATCATATATCAAGTCAAGAAGCCAGAGAGATTCAGGAGCAAGGTTTGCCATTTCGATAACAATTGATTCCTGTGGAAACTGAACAGTGTCCTTAGAAAACTATCTCTTCCTGGGGTGATGCCTGAAATGGCCTAATTACTTACTACTATTCTCCATCTCTTGAAAGTTCTATCACCTTTCAACATGGCCCATGGAATACCAAGTTTTAAGGACATAAAATTTTGAGGAACACACTCAAACCATTGCCAAACCAGAGCATAACAATCTCCACTCACTGATATGTCCATGAATTCTTAGGGAGAGAGTATCCTTATGCATCTTTCCTTAAAGTTAGAAGACTACGGTAACATTCCAGGAAACTAGGTTATTTATACTAAGAAGATCTGTTATGCCACTGCTGTTACCTATAGTCCTAGAAACCTGGGAATTGCAGATGAAACATAGTCAAGAGATCAGTTCAAGAAAGATGGTCTAGTCTTCCCAGGTGCAGCTACTATTAGCTTTGTGGAATCCCTATTAATTCCAGAATAATGTAAGCTCTTTTCTCTGTCCTCACTAGCAATGGTGCAGACTTCTGTTGAAGTTACAGTGAATTTTCTTAGTCTTTTAGTAATCATATTGATAATTTTTTTCAGCTAAGGATGCACCTGAAAAAATTGTTCTGGGGTCACAATTTTAAATTAATTTATATTCAATCTTTTTTTTCAGAATTTAAAAATTTCCCATAAACTGAGATGTGAGAATTTTCTCTCATTGCCATCTCAGGAAGGCAGCCACCATTTCTGAGGAACACCTATGTCTTAGATCATGTTCTCCAGAAGCAGACCTCGAGGACATGATTTGTGTACAAATGGTTTATAAATAAAGTGCTTGTAGGAAAAAAAAAATGTTACAGAATGGATCATGGAAGGGGAAGAAGCCAAGCAAGGGTGTGGTTCCAGGCAAAGCTTAAGTCTCAGCCTGATCCTATAGGGAATGTAAGCCATACTTCTTCAAGGCAAGGGAGCTGGACTTTGATATTCATTGGCCAAGCAACACTCAAGAGAATGTAGACCCCACAGGTACTTCAGTTCTGTTAGTGATAGGGGCAGAGAAATCTCAGCAGCCCATGGATAGTCTTGCAATTCAGGTTACAGATGTGCAAATTAAGTCTCCAGTACACAGAGGCTGAGGAGTGGGCACATAAAGAGCTTAGGAGGGACTGGTGGATGATGAGGAAGAGCATCAACTGTGTACACCACACACGTAAAGTGATTTACCTCATATTTCAGTATTCTCATGATGTTTTTATAGCAAGTGCCTCTTTGCTTTTATTGGCAATGAATAATCAGTATTGTCCAAACTTTTCTACCCAATCACATTCTGAAAATTTTGAACTTGAGGGGAGAAGATGATGGACTCTTGATTCATTCCTTCCTCCAGAAGCCCAGTACTTCTTATGCTAATGTGCCCATAACCTTTAACTTCTGCATTGCAGCTGTGTCTTTCTCATATACATCCAATATTAAAATTCCCACCTCATGAGAAGTTGCTGTTAAGTTGGAGGGATCAAGAAGAGTCTAGAATGATACCCCGAGTTTTCCTTCATCTGTGGAGTCTCAGAACACTGACTTTTATTGACATAACAGCAACCAAGAGGCAATCTTGTATGAGCTTCTTATAGGCACTTTCCCTAATTCTTACAGTTCAAAGGAAAAGGAACTGACACATTGGGAAATACTCCTGTATTCCCTAAAGTGCATGAGAAAGTGCAGAGTAAATTTCAGAGAGGGCTTTGACCCAGGCTCCTTTCTTGAAACTGAAGATATAAAGGAAAGTTGAGTACAGTTGTTGCCCTAATGTATACAATTCCTACAATCATACTGTTAGAGCAGTTCTAGAACCATGACATCATCTGGTTTCCACCTTCATGTTACAAAGAAACTACTTTCTATGAAAATCTTGAGATTTGGAAAATTGATTTCTGTTTGCTTCATCAAGTATTGTCCAAATATATTGAGATCCTCTGTGGTATTTGTAGTTAGTTGTCAATCAGTCTATAAATATTCAACATGCCTTTGAGCTCCAAAGAGTTCAAAGAATCATGCTTTCAAGAAAAGTTGAAGAAAAATGTTAGCTTAAAATCCAGTAAGTACAGTGGCAATAAAAACATCTAACTGTAGAATCCCAGCACATCTAACCATTCAAGTTCAGAAACAGGACACACTGCCTAAGATCTCTTTTTAGTATTCCCAGTTCTACTTAGCTCTGTAGTCTTGGACAAGTTAAATTCACAATTCATGTGAAGTCCTTAGCATAATACCCAGAACATAAGCATCCTACTAATGACAGTTGTCATCACTGACTTCATTACAGGCATTTTAATTATTGAGAAATAAATAATGTATCATAAAATTCATCTTTTTTAAATGTACCATTCAGTAGTTTTTAGTATTTTCACAAGGTTGTGCAGCAAGTTTCTAGCTAGTTCTAGAATATTTTTGACACCTACAAAAGTGCTTTCATACTGTTTGGCAGTCACTCTCATTTTCTATCCCCTGGCTTCTAGAAACCATTAATTAATATTCTTCTTCTATAGATTTTCTTATTTCAGAAATTCCATATAAGTAAAATTATACAATACTTGGGTTTTGTGTCTGACTTCTTTCACTTAACATTATGTACTTAAATGTTATCCATGTTGTATGTATAAGTTCATCATTCCTTTTTATGGCCCATTTTACATTTCAACCAGCAATCTATGAGAGTTCCAATTTCTCCATATCCTTTTCAACACTTACTTTATCTGCTGTTTGGATTGTAGCCATTCTAGTGTGAAGTAGTATCACGTGTTTTTTTTTTTTTATAGGATTTTTTTTTAATATTTATTTTTTAGTTGTAGGTGACAGAATATCTTTATTTTATTTTGATGTGGTGCTGAGGATAGAACCCAGTGCCTTATGCGTGCTAGGCGAGCACGCTACCACTGCGCCATAATCCCAGCCCCGTATCACGTGGTTTTAATTTGTGTTTTCCTAAGAATGAATGATGTTGAGCATCCTTTCACATACTTTTTGGCCATTTGTATACCTTCTATGGAAAAAAAAGTCTATTCAAAACCTTTGCCTGTTCTTCATCAGTTTTGTCTTTTTACTATAGAGTTCTAAGAATTCCACACATTGTATTGGATGTTTTGTATGAGTCAGTTGTCATTCCAGAGGCTGCTGGGATGAAAATATTGACAAACTCTGCTTTTACAACCACATGTTCTAGTGAAAGGGCGGATAACAAACAGTAAACAAGTAAACAAGTAGCCAAGGAAGATGTCTAGTACCAATAAATGTAATAAAGGAAAATAAATGGGGGATATGTTAGTAAAAGATGTGGTGGCAACAACATATGGTGTGGTGGCAACAACATATGGTGGCCAATGAAGAATGCACTTCGACCAATAACAATAGATTAAAAACTGCCCTAAGAAGATAAGCTTTCTCATGAAAAGACATACCAGGATTTTAGTAGCATAGGAGAAAAAGAAACCTCTACTCCAAAATAAAGTGTAAAATGGCCAAAAGAGTCCCTTTTAGCTTAGTGATGCCACTAATAGAAGTTTTGGCCAATTTGGTCCTGAAATATGCATTTATATAAAGATGTATCAGATTTCCCAGCTTTCCTTTTACTTACATGTTATTCAATTAGGGTAATTATGCATTAATGTATTCTGAAAAAATATATATTGTACCTTTTCAATTCAAGGTCTTATACAGTGCCTTTTATAGTTTATTGGCTAAGTATATATTTATTAAGTACATACAATTCAAGGCTTGTCCTCACCACTTTATAGTAATGAGGCCAAAGGGCAAGGTGTAACTTTAAATCATCCTCTTCATTAAGAAAATAGATGTCATGAAAAAAGAAACAACAAACATTCAATAATGTTAGTGCTAAGTTCTATGTTCCTAACATTAAACTTTCTTTGAAATCATTTTCCAAAGCAAATCCATAAAATATGAGGTGACCGTGTTTTCTATTTGCAAACAATGCATAAAACATAAAGTAGCAGGCACAATATCCACATTTAAAAAATGCAATTTGGAAAGTAGTGCTCCCTTGCTTGTTTTGAAGCCAACTGCCAGAGGATATGAATAACAAGATCAGAAAAATCCAATAAAGGCTAAGTGTGCTTGTGGGTAATTTCCTCCTCATTTGGGTGCAGTTCCTCTTAGATGAAAGACAGATACCTGAGACCAAGGCATACATTTCACTGGAATCCAAGCTAAACAAAAATGACCCTCTGTCCAGAAATCTAATTCAACATGACTTGAACTATTCAACTAAGCATTCAGTAAGACCTTATTTAAAGGCTGATATTTTACTAAATTTATTGAGTATAAATTTAAAACTAGAAGTTAATAAAATGCCTAGGAGTAACTAAAATATGAACTTTACCATCTATTATTGGCAGCTACTAGACATTGACTTCTTTAAACAGTTGTTTATTTTATACCTATCATATATTAGATGCTATATGTAAGGACAGAAAAATGAGGAGATAACATCCTGCTCTTAATAAGTTTCATCCTAGTGGAGGAGATGAATAATAAACAAAACAACAAGAGAACGGTGCAATGTAATAAATAAATGCTGCAGAGAAAAAAGCAGAGCAATACATAATGACAGGAAGAGTTGAGAGGGGGCAACATTAGATAGGATAATAAAAGAAGATCTCTATGAGATTATAAAAATCGGACAAGATTTGGAATATGAGATGGGAAGATATTTAATGTACTCAGTCTATCAAATGCATGGGTTCTTGTGACTATTGCAGGATTGAGTTCAATTTGTGTGGTTTTTCACTGCTTGTCTACCTTTATTATTAGTACTCTGCATATTAACAACAGCTTTGAATCAACTGCTACTATCAGAACATAAGCATATTAAAACAATTTCTTCATTTGATTATTCCTAACATTTTACAAAAGCTAGCTGTATTATATAGTCAATGCTATCTTGTTCTAATGCTTATAGCATTCACTGGCCTACTTTCTCTGTTAATCAGCTAATGCCTGAATAGTGTTCCTTAACAAACTACTCAAAAACTCAGTGCTTAAAGCCGTCACTTACCCTAGTTACTGTATCTTCAGCTAAGATGATCAAATATTGGCTCAAACGGCCTTGGCTCAAAACTGCACAGTGGATGCAGAGCTAACCATTGTGAATTTTATCTTCCTTAAACAACTGACTATCTGAGGCAGATTTTTTCATGTAAGAATATAGAATCTACAAGACACATAAATCACATTTCAAGCCTCTGCTTGCATTACACATACTAGCATCACATAGACTAAAGCAAGTCATATGGAAAGCCCTGTCAAGAGTGGAGACTACATCCTGCCTATCATGTGACCTGAAGAAGTCTCATGGTCAAACGCAACATCAGTGGGTAAAGAAATAATTCCTCCCTTGCAGATAAAGGGAGAAAGTAAATATTTGCCAAACTATAAGTAATCTACCACACCCTTTAATCACCAATCGAATATTAAACATTTAATATATTAAACATTCAGTGTATTAAAGACATTGTGTTATGTACTGTACAAACAGTGCTGTCCCAAACAAAAAAGCACTCTATGTGCAGTGGTATAGAGAAACTCATTTAGTTATGCTTATTGAAGTCGACAACATAGGGTAGCAAGTGAGAAGTATATTTTCAAAGAGAATAGAAAATAGATTTAAAAAAAGGTTTCAAATATTTAGGGAGGAAGAAATTAACATTCTTACATTGCCTTTCTAATATGCATCTTAATATGTGTACATATGTTTATGATATATATATGTATATTCACTGTGTCTACAAATAAGAACACATGCAAACTCATGCACATAGGATACATTTAATTGAATGTTGACTTGAACATATATTATAATTTTCTATGTTTGTAGAAGATATTGTCAATGCCCCACCCATATCCTCTTTGCACTCACCTTCCTGTAATTACCAATGGCTTCTCACTACAGGAACCTATGGTCCTCTGACTGATGCCTCTGTCTGCCTCAAAGGTGCATGCTTGTGCTGTGCATGGAGTTAAAGGCCTGGGCGCTACTCTTAACCAATGATGGCCAGAGTTGGTGGGAAAATACCTCCACTTCTTGCTCCCTGGTTCAGAGTTCCCCAGCAGGATGGAGCCCTAGCCCCACACAATGGTACTCTGTTTATTAGCAAGCCCCCTGTTTCTCCTTCCCTGCCTCATTTCTCCAATCCTCTAGCAGTGTGCTTTATGGGATCACTTCCTACATAAATTCATGGTCATTTGCATTAGAGTCCTCATCTCAGCATCTATTTCTGGATAACGCAAATGAAGATCATGAAATAAACTGAAATAATGCAAAATCTTGGGATTCATTAGAAATAGGGACATCAGACCAAAATCAAAAGCCTCGAGGCAACCAATGTTTGAATTGGGATCTGGCTTTGTGTTTTTTATCTGTGCTTAGTTTCTGCATAAAGAGCAGCAGTTTCCATCTCTATAGAGCACATCACATTCCTTATCAAGCAATGTATTTTAAGTGACACTTATGTCACCAGGAAAGCTTATAATGCCCAACAGAAGAGATTGCAGATAGATGTTTATGCAAATAGCCCATTATTCATGGAGAACTGATAAAACCAGAACCGTGCATGTAGAATCAGATAACTTCCCAATGCTCTTAACTGTACAACTGTCTAGTGAAAATTTATTATGTGAAAGATACTATTCTACTTTCTTGATATTAAACATTAGATTTAGGCATGGTCCCTGCCTGCATTAGTCAGCTTTTTTGCCTCTGTGACTAAAAGACCTGACCAGAACATTTTTATGGAAGGATGCATTTATTTGAGAGCTCACAATTTCAGAGGTCTCAATCCATAGACAGCAGGTTCCATTCCTCGGGGCTCGAGGTAAGGCAGGACATCATGGCGGAAGAATGTGGCAGTAAGCAGAGAGAGACTCCACTCACCAGATTCAAATATATAACCCATAGCCACACCCCATGAACCACTTCCTCCAGCCACACTCCACCTGCCTCCAGCTATCACCCAGTTAATCCCATCAGAGATTAATCAGCTGATTAGGTTAAAGGTATAACCCAGTCATTTCTCTTCCAAACTTTCTTGCATTGTCTCACATATGAGCTTTGTGGGGGGACATCTCATATTCAAACCGTAACACTGCCGTTGGTGGAATTACAATCCCATTACAGGTTGGATGTGGAAGAAGACAATAAAAACTGAGCTACAATACAATCTATCAGCAAACTGTTCTCTGCATGTACCCCGTCCACCCCAAAATGGGAGTTCCTAACAACATATTCTCATGTAAATAACCAAACATGTTTGGAATGGATTTTTGAAAGGTGAGGGAAAAAAGCGTTGCTGAAAATATAAAATATAGTTTTAAATAAATAAATATGTAATTTAATATTCATTTTTTTGGTCAGAAAAGAACTTTTTAAATATATAGACTGTCCAGTTGGATCTAATTTTGTGAAACTAGATAAGGCAAACTTTAACCATGAAAATGGAATTAGAGGCGTGTTATTCCAGGGTCAGGAATTGGTTGTATGGGTGTACTGGAGGAACAGAGGGACCCATCAAGAAAATGGGGGATCAGCCTGGGAGTAGGAGGTCTGTAGCTCCCAAGGCTGCAAAGACCCAGGGGATGCTTGTCATGAAGGATTTTAACAGTAGGAGCAAAAGATTAAAGGTAACACATCTTCTCCTTACCTTCCAACTTGGAATCACTCACTGTTGAACCCAGAGAGAAGCAGCACCCTTGGGAGGCTGGGAAATGTAGCATTAGCACCAGAATGTGAAGAGCAGCCCTGGGCCATACCTGCTGAGTCAGGGCAAGTGTGAGGAAGGAAATGGTAGGCAACCCTGCCCAGGACCCACACATCCAGGTTTTCATGGTTTTCTCTGCAAATAGGGAAGAGTTCCCATTCTTTCCCCAGCAGGGACCTGGGGGGAGTCTAAGATCCTGACAGAGATCAGAAGTTAAGAAATAACAACTTACTATCTGAAATTTACTTTGTAGCTAATCAGTAAGCAAAAGTGATGATTATTCTTTCTCAGATAAAATTTTAAACATACGTGTAGCACTTTTTATATCTATATTGGTATTTAGACCCACTATATTTTAAATAAAAGCTGTGTTACCATTACTGGATGCTGACTTGTTTCTAGTTCACCTGCTTCTCTTCTGGCTTTTCTTTCATTAATTATATTTCAAACCTGTGCAAAATGAAGGTTTGTTCTCAGTTCCTCTGCATATGTCAAAATAACTGTTTTTCTCAACCTAATGTAGAAATGCAAGAAGGACGGGTATAGAGGTATAGAAGAAAACCAATGTTAGTTAAAAGAGGATCCAGAAAGTCAGCTGCTATTAGTAAATTTTTATGTGGCCAGCACTAGCATTGTGCTTTATGGGCTGTAAGACATTTTGTGGCTTCAAGGTTGTTATAATCTAACTGCCACCTCCTTCCTTTCTTTCTTCCCTCCCTCCCTCTCATCCTCCCTCTTTCTTTCCTTTCTCCCTCCCTCCCTTCCTTCCTTCCTTCCTTCCTTCCCTCCTCTTTGTTCCTTAGCTATTCTACAACTTACCATAAAATATTTGAGATCATAAATTTACAAGTTAGTTGGAAAAATAGGTCTTATACGTATTCAATGACTAGAGAACAAGAGAACGTTAAGTATTAATTATGCAACAAGATAACAGGAGAAAGATGTGACTGTGTGGGCAGGTGTAGTCAGTTCCACACACTCTAGGGTGAGGATCAGATTTTTGTTTTGTTTTGTTTTTTTTGGTACTGGAGATTGAACTCAGGGGCACTCAACCAGGGTCTTACTGAGTTGCTTGGGGATCAGATTTTAAAGATGAAAAGAATTTGGACAGAAATGAAGGAAAGGGGAGACAAAACAGAGAAGGTGAAGTTAAAGGGTAGAAGAGGTGAAGTTAGAGGAAAGAGATTGGTAGTTGTTGATAAAACTTTGGGCCACTCTCCCTGACCTTTCTTTATTTCTGTTGACAAGCAAACATTTTTACCCAAGCTTCATTTGCCAGTGGCCTCTCAATGAAGCTTCACGATCACCAGGCCATCCAGCATGATGGAGAGGTCATTCATGCCGACCTTTTCTGTAGCTTTCCTAGTTTTATACCCAATCTTCTTGAAAACGCCTGTAGTTAAGACATGGAAGAACATACAATTCCATGATTGACACAAAAGTGCCCACCAACAAATTTGCACAGATTTGTTTTTTGTTTGGTACTGGAGATTGAACTCAGGGACACTCGACCACTGAGCCACATCCCCAGCCTGATTTTGGGTTTTATGTAGAGACAGGGTTTCACTGAGTTGCTTAGCGCCTCGCCGTTGCTGAGGCTGGCTTTGAACTCACAATTCTCCTGTCTCAGCCTCTCAAAGTGCTGGGATTACAGGCTTGAGCCACCGCGCCCAGCTAAATTTGCACAGATTTTTACCATTCCTATCCCAATGAAAGCAGGGAATTTTATTAACAAAGCTCAACTAGACACAATTGAGCTAGACACCATTTTCCTTGTTCTTTACAAAGTCTTACATTTTTAATAACCATCATCAATGAAAGAGAAGAGAGAAATATATTTTATTAATATGATGGACCAGCCCCCGAACTTAATTAAAATATAAGTCCAATTTGGCCTGGGGATGAATCTTTTTAACATTTCTCTTCCATATTCTTAGTTTTCTTCAGCTATTGTTTTTTGTTTGTTTTGATTTTTGTCTTTTGAGAAACATTACTGAACAAAACTTTTATGTTACATTAGGGGGTGGCTCACCTGACTCTGTTACCATTTTATGAAGAAGTGTACTATATACTCAAACTCTAATTATTGAAAATTCCACTTGCACAATGGAGTCAACAGTTCTCAATGATATCTCAAATTAAACCAAAGTTTCCATTCAAATTTCTCTTTTGAAAATTCAACAAACTAGCAAGTAAGAACCTGAGTCTTCTACCTGGCGGATTGCTCTTAATATTGTCATGTAGTTTGGCTCCTTTTGGAGTAGAATTCTCTCAAAATTTTTATAAGTTGATAATGTTTTTCACTTTCTGTTCCAGGTAGCTGTCCCTGCTTTCCATCTTCTGAATGTGACCTCTTAAAATTTATGCTCTCTAGAACATCCCACATAGAGGCCTGAGGATATCTGAAGATGCTCAATTCTTTTCAGTTCTTGGTAGTATTTATGAATAGTCAGGGCAGACTCATTTAAATAATGTTTACTAAAGCCAATATATGACAAGCATAGTTCTACTTCTTCATAAAATATACAATTTAGTGACCATATGTTCAGAATATCAATTTTAAATTCTCTCAATAAGCAAACATCTATTGAACTTTAACTATGAAAGATTAATGCCTTCGGGGAAAGCAAGTAAAACAAAGTGAAGTGCCTAACTATAAAAACTGAATATCAGGAATAGGTATGTATATACAGTTTACAAAATATTTAGATAAGTATGAATAAATGTATGCAGAAAGCCAGGCATGGTGGTATACACCTGTAATCCTAGAGACTCAGGAGGTTGAGGCAGGAGGATCCCAAGATTGGAGCCTCAACAACTTAGGGAAACTCTGTTTTAAAATAAAATAAAAATGACTGGGGAGGTATCTCAGTGGGAGAGTGTTGCTGGGTTCAATGCCCAGTACCACAAAAATGAAAAAAATTATGCAGAAACTGTAATGGGAAAAAAATAACACAAAGTGATTTTATAAGGCAAGGAAGACTACCCAGAAAAAGAGAAACATAAGAAGTTTCAAAGGGACATAGGATGAAACACTATTTTCTCAAACATCATTCGCAATATAATATTTGAAATATCTATACATTGTGGAATGGCAAATTGAGTGAATCAACATATATGTTATCTCACATACAGTTTCTGAGGGTTATTACACTTAAATTTTTTTTTGCAATTTTCAAGACTATAATAAGTTGCCATTAATTCTAGTTACCATACTGTATGATAGATCTTTTGAACTTATTCTTCCTTTCTAACTGAAATTTTGTATCTTGTCATTGACGTTTCTCTAACGTCTCCACCTCAAAACCTGAGGCCCTGGTAACTACCATTTTACCTCTCGTTTCTGAGATCGACTTTTAGATTCCACGTACAAGTAAGA
Source organism: Geosciurus inauris (assembly GCA_004024805.1). NCBI lineage: Eukaryota > Metazoa > Chordata > Mammalia > Rodentia > Sciuridae > Geosciurus > Geosciurus inauris. The sequence goes on along the minus strand of PVHX01006531.1, from coordinate 56,828 downwards.
ACAGAAAATATTTGTTATTCTGTGCCTGGCTTATTACATTTGGTATGATGTTCTCCAGATTTGCCCATGATGTTGCAAATAACAAGATTTCCTTCTTTCTAAAGGTTGAGTATTATTCCTTTGTTCATATATATCACATTTTCTTTATCCATTCATCCACTGATGGACACTTAGTTTGATTCCATTTCTTAGCTATGTGTAAATAGTACTTCAGTGAACATGGGAGTGCCTATATCTTGTTGACACACTGATTTCATTTCCTTTGAATATATGTCTGGTAGTGAGATTGCTGGATCATATGGTAATTCATTTTTAACTGTTTGAGGAACATCCATACTAATTTTTCATAATGGCTCTACAAAGTGACATTCCCACTAACAGTGGATAAGGCTTTTCTCCATACCCACTCCAATATTTATTATTTTTCATCTTTTTAAATAATCATAAAATAATTTTAAATAATTCTAACAGGTACCAAGTGATATCTCATTGTGGTTTTAATTTGCAACTCTGATGATTAGTGATGTTGAGAATTTTTTCATATACTGAATGATCATTTGTTCTATAAGAAATGTTTATTCATATCCTTTGCCCATTTTTAATTGGGTTATTTGTGTTCTATCTGTTGAGTTTGAGTTGCTTGCATGTTTCAGATATTAACCATTTGTCAGATATATGATTTGCAAATGTTTTCTTTCATTCTATAGGTTGTCTTTTTACTCCATTGATTATTTCCTCAGCTGTGCAGAAGATTTTTAGTTTGTTATAATTCTTTGTGTCTATTTTTGCTTTTGTTACTTATGCTTTGAGGTCATTTATTTTAAAAAACCAGAACAAAGTCGTGGGTTGTTCCTGTTTTCTTATAGTTGAAAGGACCAGACTAAAGCCATTTTGTGACTCTAGGCCTCTTGTCCAGAGCCCTAGGTCCCCCACCCAGTTACTGGAAGTTGCAACACAACGGCACCCCTCCCTGGCGCCAAAAAGTGGTTCTACAACTTGAGTCAGCTAATCAGAAGGCCAGGTAATGAGCTCACTGTAGCCAGACCTATCAATAACCTAAAGGTCAACTGGGCCCATGGTAACCAGACCTATCAGTCTAAAGGCCCACTGACCACCCAGTGACTTCACCCATCCCCATCCAATCCTACTGCTGTTCCCCCTGCGCGCGTTTTCCCTTACCCAATCATGTAACGCCAAGGAATGTACTCCCCTGCTTGCGATTGTAACCCATAAAAATCCCTGCTCCCCTAGACTCGGGGCCGCGCTTCCTAACCTGCTGCGTCGGTGTGGGTTGGTGGACCCTACTAGAGTCTGAATTAAAGACCCTTTTGTGATTACATCGGAATCAGACTCCTGGTGGTCTCTGGTGGTCTCGAGTCTTGGCATTACACAGTATTTTTGTAATATCAGGTCTTACACTTGAGTCATTAATCGGCTTTGACTTAATTTTTTGCATATGAAAAAAACAATGATCCAATTTCATGTGGATATCGAGTTGTCCCAACACCATTTATTGAAGAAACTGTCTTTTCCCCATTATGTGTTCTTGGCATCTTTGTCAAAAATCAAGAAGACAAAAGGAGACAAGAGGCTTCTCACATGTTCCTAGGAGTGATCCTGAAAAATCTCAGCTGACTCTTAATAAGTAGTACATAGGAACAAGGTTAATTTTGGTCAATTTGATCTTAAACACCTGGCAGGAGACTATAACCAAAGCTCAGTCCTACATGCACATTTAGGAGAGACGATGTCTCTTTCAATATAATTTGTATAATTTGAGATGCAGAGTTGTGTCACCCTACCAAAAGTAAGTAAAACTGGATGCTATGAAGGAATGCCCAATAGTAACTATCACAAAGGACTCTAGAGTCACAGTTTGTCCTGAGCTTCAGAGACTGGCTGAACTACTAATTGTTCTCTTGCTAATTGTTTACAAAAAAGTAATGATTTGCTGTCTTGTTTATTGCTGTCCTAGCATGATCCTTCACCTATGTATGCCTTGTCTAACCCACCAACTGTCACCATGGACCCTTGGGCTGCTCTAATGCTAAATACCCTTACCTGTCCATGCCTTACCTGAGAACAAGGACTTCAGGTCACTTCCCCCCAACTTTGCCCTTTCTGAGCAGGATGCAGCTGAGAAAATATCTTGCCCACTTTTTTCATAGAGATGGAATGTAAAAATCGACAGTGGGGAAATCTAACAGTGGTTCGCCTCATGCTTTGAATATAACATTTGCTGCTCTGCCACTTAGGTGTGTATTTGTTATTTATTTATTTTTAAAACAAAAGAATGCATTTCAAGTCATAGTACACATATGGAGTACAATTTTCCATTTCTCTGGTTGTAAACAAGATAGTCACAGCATCACCATTCGTGTCTTCATACATGTACCTAGGGTAGTGATGTCCATCTCATTAAACCATTTTTGCTACTCCCTCCGTTCCTCTACCTCCCCTGTTTTAAAATGGACTTTTCCTCTTTTCCCTCTCCTCTTCCCTAACCTGGGAGCAGGCCAGGGGATTACCTTTTTCCCACCATAGGCTGAATTATCTGTCTTTAAACACCTAACCACCACAGGAACCAAGTAATTCAGACTTCTGGAATGGTTCCAGAAGATCTAAGAAATGGCTATCTCCCAAATTAACATGTGAAACACAACCCCCCACAGAGAACACTTGGAATGAAGCTGTTCTTTCAAAACTTTCTGTTTTCCCTGATGGGCAGAATCACAGCCTCTAGGACAAGAGTCCCAGTGCTTCTCCTTTGCTAGCAAATCAAGAAAACTTCTTTTTCCTTTTTCTTAAAACCACATCCTCTTTATTAAATTGACATCAGGGACAAGGACCTAGCTTTTGGTAATAACCTCTGCCATTTTCAGTATGTTTTTCTTGTTTCTGTTCTACTTTCAGGTGCTATAATCTCTTACCTGTATTTCTTAGCTATTGTTAAGGTATCTTCTTGCATGAATAGTAACTTTAAATTATCTTTTCTTTGGGGGAGGTGATATTTATATTCTGCCTTTCTGCTGATGTCCACTTCTCTCAGTTTTAAATTATTTGCATTCAGATTCATGGAACTTTGAGGTTCACCTCTCAGCAGAAGGTGAAATCTTTGCTCACATCTGCACAAGTAAAATGACAACTTAGGCAGTTTTCACAAAACAGAAGAACAAAGCACCTCAAATGCAAACACCATCTTTACCCCCAGTGGGAAAGAAAGTGCTGTTTAATTAAAATGCATATAGTTCAAGTTTTTTCCTTTGATAAAAGCAAAAGTAAATTAAACAGGGACAGTCTTCCATGGGCCAAAAATGCTTTATCAAGCATTGGAGGGGCACATTTTGAGGAGGAAAATGGCAACTGGTAACAAGAGAGGTCTGAGTTTTATAGGGTTCAGTGAGACTTAAATCATAGCAGAATGTGTAGGTTGGGCAGTCAGGGGCAACAGTTGTGAAAGTTTAAAGCCCATTGTTGCTGGGAAATCATCAAAGTCCGGGGCCCATTGTTTTCCTTCTCTCCCTGGGACTGACTCATTCACTGACTCTATTTCTCCCTGGGGATTGTTTTTCCATATCCTTCAATTGACAGTTTTTAAAAGCTTAGGAATCAGTCTCACTCAATATATCTCTCCATATGAGGACAACTTGGTCCTTATAAGTTTGTTATAGAAAGAACGTAACATATTTGCAAGATATTTCTCTTTATCTCAGAGAGATAAAACTCCAAATATCAAGGCAGAGTTCAATACATGTTAATTTTTTTCTATTCTGCTTACTTTCTAAACTGATGGATTGGGGAGAGTTGCAAAGGGGTCAATTAGCATCAGTAAATCTTCTATCTGCTCCAATCTTCCTCTCCACTCAGTCAAAAAAACACAATTCCTAAAGTGTTTAGACATTCCTAGACTATCAATAATACTTAAATATATAATTTTTCTCAGTGCTGCTGAATATGACTACAAAACTTTACATGATTCCTGAAGACATTTAATGGATATTTTTCTTGTGATAAACTTTTGCCCTGACATGAGAATTTACTTAAACATGATGACCAAATCTAATATTTCACATAATAATATATTTGAACCTATTTTCTATGAAAAAACTAATAGTTATTTAAAAATATAACCTTAACTATCAAGACCAGTACCATGTTTTATGATTCAGTCATCAAGAAAAAAAAAAAAGCATCCATTTTTATTAGCTTACAAGTATAGTCTCACCTGTAGCATGAGGGACAAGAGGTGAGAATGGAACAGCCATGCAGACACACAGAGAAGAGTATTTGCTTAGGCTCACTAAGCAGATGAGTAAATTCCTCTTATCTGACAGCTTGCTAGTGGACATTGCTCGAACTTTTGTTGCAGAAAAACTCTAAATTACTTCTTGCCAGAGAAATTGAAGGAAACTTCTGCATGAACAGCATTGAATATTAAATCTATACATAGGACCTACAAGTCTACATTGATTTAATTCTGCCATATTCCTTGTTTTACTGTGTTTGCTAATAGAGTGGGCTGTAGAACTAGATTGCCGAGATGTGAATCCAGGCTATAATTACCAACTATGGGACCTTGAACAAGTTCTCTATCTTCGCTTTGCTCCATTTTGTTTAGACAAAGAAATGATAATAACCATACTTACATTGTACTGGGATCAAGCAAGATAATATATGTAAAGGCATAGAAGAGTGCTTGGGTTATAATAAACACTCAATAAATGCTGGTTTATTATTTCTATCCATTAATTACCCCCATTCTAACTCCCTCTTGGGTTAAACAACATTTACATGATTTTCTAATAACAATTTCCAAAGCATGTTATCATGCAAAATAGATCAAATGAGCTGTATTTAATGATGTAATTAATTAATCACTTGAGCTTTATTTCAATTAAGTCCTCGACATTTTCAACTAAGATATATTAATTTATTTGGCCTGTTTCCTATGCTTTTGTAAACAAAGGATGCTTGAATGAAACACACCCTTTATCTTTGTCCCAAATTATTCTGAAGGAAGACTCTGAAATGGCATTGCTATCAGGCAATTCAAAGAGTTTTGGAAACAAACAAACAAAACCCAGGCCATCTTTTTTCTACTTGATAATTAAGGGGAGCTTTCGAGGACTTGATGTTCAATCAGAGTCAATTCTTGGCCTTAGCATCCTTGACAGTTTTTATGTCCGTCTCAGATCTTAGCAACTTTTATTTAATTTGGATTAAAGTTTTCAGATACTGGAGAATCTAATGAAATGAGTGAAAGCAGAAAGAGAAACAAGAGATTTTCATGTTTTGGGGATTGTGGGTGTGATTTTTTTTTTTCTTTTTGGTAGTGAATCCAGAACATTTATGATTTGTCAAGATTATGTTCTTTGAATCTGGAAGAGTAACACAATGTAACAGAAATACCGTTCAAATCTACTATCTTCCATGATGGTATTTGGGAAAGTAAAAAGAATTTATTTCAAATTCAATTTTTTTTAAGAAACAAAGGGAAACTTTTATCCCTTTAATTTTGTAGACTTTGTCCTTTGACTTTCATCTTACTACACATAACAATTTCAGTTTAATAAGGCTTGTTGAAAAGCATTTTTTTTCATAAAGATTCATCTTGAGGGAGATGATGAAAAGGCTAATTTCCATTTCTTTGCTTTTGGAATTAAAGAGGTTTAGTTCATATATCTGATTTAACTTTCCCACTGAAAATACCATTTGGAGAATATATTATTTATTTCAAAACCATCCTCCTTGACTCCTTGATGAGACATTCAAGGTGGTTCCAAATTGTTCTATAAAACAGGGAGGGATTTCAATGTATGTGTCGGAAGGGTATTGAGAGAAAGAGAATAAAGAAACACAAAATTTTTTTTCTTTCTATAAAAAGAACAAGAGGTCGATGATAGTTAAGAAGTTTCCTTTCTGAAATGTTGAAATGGTATCATTTTTCTCCTCTGCTAACCCACTGTTGTTAGGTTTTTCCAAAATTTTACTAAAGGAAAGCTGATAATCTCATCAATCGTATGTAATTTACTACATTTCAGATTATCTGTTTTCTGTCCTTGCTCCTTCTGCCTCTTTGGAGACATCAGGTCCTCAGACTTCCTGAAAGACTATCACCAACCCCTCTGGACAGAGCTCAGTGTGGGTCAGGCCAAACCACAGAATGTCCATGATGTCCACGTTGGTTAGGGGATTTTAAGGGGATTTTAAGGAATTGTTTATTTCCAGAAGGCAAAGCATGTCATACAGATCTCATAGATGAACACATTGAGATTCACAGAAACTAAGTGATTTATACAAAATCCTTTTATTAAGAGATGATGTCATAAGAGAGGTAAGTGAAGGTTGATTTGCACAATGCTTCTCTCCAACACGTAGTTATTAAAATGACATTTTATATTTTTCCTTTTTACACTGTGCTAGAGTTACCCAAAATACCTTCTAATACTGTCTATATTATTTCCTGAGCAAATACTTGTATCAGTTCTATGGAGCTTGTTATTGAGTTATTGTTTTTCTTTGTAACATACATCTTCACATGTATGTGTTTTTTCTTCTCTTCGCCCACACATTTTGAAGATATAAATTTAAAACATAAATGCCATAGGGCTGGACTTGTAGCCAAGTGGTAGAGCACTTGCCTAGCATGTGTGAAGCACTAGGTTTGTTCTTCAGCACCACATAAAAATAAATAAATAAAATAAAGGTATGCACACACACACACACACACACACACACACACACACACACAAAATATGGCAGTATAACTTTGTACTTCCTAGATACTTAGTACCCTATTATATTCTGTTGGTTCTAGAATAGGAAAATTTTATTTATTGATTACTGAATTTTCAATTTAAGATGACCATAAGAGAAGGATAATGGAGTTGTTTAAGGTTCAGGTTGTCTACCTATATCTTGCAATAGATGGAATCTCACCTAAGGCAGGTCACTTTTATAGGTGAGCCTCAGGTTCCTTGCAGCCTACAGGATAACTTGGTGGATCAAATAGGATTCTCTGTGTGGAAATGCTTTAGTAACTTCTCTTCATTTTTTCTACTCTGTGTGCATTTTATCTTGCTTTGGTGCTCACAGTTTCTCAGAGATTAATTGAATATGTTATATATTGGGTAGAATGGGAATATTTAAAAAGCATGGTATACCCTGGGCTATAGGGATGAGAAACTACCTTAGTATTTGATGATTTAAGTTACTATACATGGAGGTACTAATTGATTTTGATAACATCACCTACAGCTTCAGCATAACAGTCTGGGTGCAGAAAAAAACAGGACAATTTACCCCTATTCTCTATGCCCTTCCTTAAGGAATTATCATCTTTGAGTTAAAGACTGCTTTTTTTTTTTTTTTTTTTTTTTTTGGTAATGAAGAACATGCAGGAACACTGGACAAAAGTAACACACAGAAGTAACACATAAGCTCTCTGGGAATTCCTAGAGGAGCTGATAACCACAGTTCCATTTGGGTATTATCTAACTTGTCTCACAAAGAACAAAATAATGTTGCTGATGTATGGAGCTGATTGAGAAGATAGAGTCATTACTATTTGGGGTTTTTTTGTGCTGTCAAATAACTGTTTATAATTGGTCACCTTGATTTGAGATGTAATCTCTCACATAAAAATAGTCCTTTATTTTCATTGAGATATTTCTTTGTGCAGGTGCAGATTCTATTCAGTGTGTTTAATATACAATAACAAGTAGATAAATCATCCCCAGCCAGAGAGTTCATGCCAGTTTACAGTAATTTTGCCCTCAGTGCTAAAATTCTGGCACTTTCAGGGTTGTTACCCCATAATGTTATTTCAGCAAAGAAATAATAGCACTTTATCTCTTAGAAAGATCTTCTGGCATTTTCCAGGGCATTAATCACAGAATCTGTGTTTAATAAAAAGAGAAGTGGAAAATATGAAAAAATGAATTAGATTTCAAATAGCACTGAAGGAAATACTGTGAATGCAGCAAGTTAGGAGGTGAACATTTTGGACTTTTGACAAAGCTAAACTTGAATAACTTACTAGTGTAATATTTCTCTATTCCTTCAGGATAGGAAATGTTGAATAAATGTGAGAAACACCCAATCCATTTTCTTTTTAATTTCTAGTGATTTTTTCATTATCATTTTTCCCCAAATTATGCATTTAAAAAATCAAGACAATATTGGATTTTTTCCTTAAGTAGATAAAATAAAATGCTGATGGCTTGAAAAAAGTCATTGGATGGTAGTAAATCAAATTTGGTTCACATTTAATAGAGGAAAATTATTTAATTAGCATTATTTTCACAGCCCAAATTTCTGTATACATTATGCACAGGCAGATTACTAACAGTAAGGATGAAACAGCTGGGTATGGTGGCACATGCCTGTAATCCCAGTTGCTCGGGAGGCTGAAGCAGGAGGATTATGAGTTCAAAGCCAGCCTCTGCAAAAAGTGAGGCACTAAGCAACTCAGTGAGACCCTGTCTCTAAATAAAATACAAAATAAGGCTGGGGATGTGGCTCAGTGGTCAAGTACACCTGAGTTCAATCCCTAGTACCAAAAAAAAAAAAAAAAGAAACAAACAAACAAACAAAATAATTATTAGAGTATATAGCATAAAAATATCTTTGACATTTTGTCACAAAAGATAGGTTTTCCTGAAAACAGTTCAAGCCGAAATGTACAGTACAATAGCATAAAGCACACCAGATAAACTTTCATAAGATTTCTCTTATTTATTTTTTAAGATAATAAGTACATCAATGAAAGGTCTGGAAGTCTTTTTTCCATATTTTGTATTTGTGCATTATAATTATGTATAATTGTGGAATTCATTGTTACATATTTGTACATACACACAATATAGCAATATAATTTGGCCAATATCATTCCCCAATATTTCCCCGGTACCTTCTTGCCTCCCTTCTCCAGGCCCCTTTTCTATACTCTACAGATCTCCTTTGAATTTTCATTAATCCTCCATCTACCCTTTCTTTTCCCTTTTTCCTCTCTAGCTTTCACATAGGAGAGAAAATATACATATGTCTTGTTTTTATTCCATTTACTAGTTATGGAGCGACCTGGGTAATTATTTAATCTGTATGACTAGAGTATCAATATTCTCACTTTCAAAATGGTGATCGTGTGGATGTTCTGCCGTTTGAGGGTGGAGGTGAGCATAAACAAAATAATATATGAAATTGCAGTGTCAAAAACGGTAAAATCCCACATGAAGGTGAAATGCTGCCTGTCACCTCTGTTACCTTTCAGTTTTACCAATGCATTTCAAAAACGCTTGAAACTTGCAAAATAGGATATATAACATAAGAATCTTAAAATCTTATCTTTCTCAAGGGGAAGATTCATTCAAGACTCATCAGGAAAATCCCTTGCCAGATGTCCAACTACATTTGCTTTCTTGAGCTCAGTAAATAGTTTAAAGTTTCAGATATAGTGGAATATTTCTACTGGAAAATCCCTTGAAAATAGCACAATTCCTTGTCCTTAGTAGGTCCTTAGTGTATATTTGCAGATTGATTGAGTGAACTTTTATATGAATAGCAAGTGATCTGAATGTCAACTCTGTGTGATGATGTGCTGACTGATGATATTTTGTGACCATTATACTTAATAGTAAAGATTCCCTACTGATGTTCCCCTGCCCTCCCATGAGCACACCAGTTCTCATCCAGTGTGTACATTTAAACTTGCTCTGTTTATGCCACATCCCCAGGGAAGACTTGCTTGTTATACATACTATTAAAAATTAAATAAAGTCCAAAAATATAAATCTACTCAAATCTATGAACTAGCTACTACATATAAAACATTGCTTCAACACACACACATACACAAGTTATTGTTCTATCCACTTGGCAAAATGAGTAAAGTTGATCCCTCTATGGCCATAAATATAAAATAATGCCATATAAAATATGAAAGTGAAAATGCACAAATCCTAAACCAGCTTAAATTAAAACAATAATAATAATTTAAAAGGGAAAAAATGAAACTCTAATTTCCAGAAAGAAATGGGAACCCACAATTCTGTAAGTAAGTATACAAATTGATTCCGGGGCTATTGGCTATGGAGCATCCTTATGCCTAGGACTGGGGCTGGAGCTTCAGAAGGACAGAAACCCTGCCAAGATGAAATCTGATCAATACTCCTGCATAAATCCTAACCCTGGAAGGCATCCTGTTTAGCTCAATAGCCCATACATAGAGCAAGAAAGCTCATGTCTGCTTTGAGACTTGGGTGACAATTTTTAGCCACATAGATTTGTTAACTATCTCCCAAATCAGGAACTATGAATCTCATAAATAGACTGACTGCTTTTACTAGTCATATGATTTCATCCTGCTTGCATATATTAATGATTCCTTCTTTTATTTTGTTGAGTGATATTTCACTATTTGGATGTACTATAACATTGTCTTTTGATCCATTGGAAGGCATTAAGCTATTTTCAGTTTTAGCTGAGTATGAATGAAGTTTACATAAACATTGGTATACCTTTCTCTGGACCATGTACCTAGAGGTGAAATTGTTTATCAACTATAAGAGAATGTTAACTTGTAAGAAACTGCTAAGCTCTTTTCCAAAGTCATCATATCATTTGCATCCACATTAGCAGTACACGAGATTTCCAATTGCTCTGTGTTGTCATAAGCTACTGTTTTGGGGGGCATTTTTGATAACTATTTTAGTCATTCCAATAGATGCATTTCTCACCATTGAATTAGAATGGTTTGAATTTTCATTTTCCTGAAGGATTATGATGATAAATATGCCTTCATATACTTTCCTTTTTTTATATCCCTCTCTGATAAAGTGTCTGTTCAACTCTTGCCCATTTTTGTTTTTTATTTAATTCAGTATGTTAAGTTTAAAAGAGTTATTTACATATATTGAAATATAGTCCTTTATTGAATATGTGATTTAAATAGTCAAACCCAGTTCTTTGTCTTTTCATTATTTTATCAGTGGTTTTTTTTTCATAGCAATTTAAAAAATGCTACTGAAATTCAATCTAGCATCTTTTTCTTCCATGGATTTAGAATTAGATTAAAAAATTCTTTGGCAAATACCAATACCACATCACATTTTTAAAAAACTTCTAGTCTAAAAACTTTATCATGGGAATATTTTACCTTTAAATCTATTCTTGAGCTAAGTTTAATATAAATTGTGAGGTTTAGGGTTTAGATTACTTTCTTTCTTTTTTTTTTTTTTTTTGGTGGTAAGGGCTTTGAACATGTTAGACAAGTACCATACCAACTGAGCTATGTCCTCAACCCAAGACTGTTTTGTTTTTGATATCTAGTTATAATATTTTTGAAAACCACTTTTTGACCATTTGAGCACCATTCAATTCCATTAGAATTGCTTTTATTTTTAAAAATCCAGTAAGCTATATTTGTATGTATCTACCTCTAGATTCTATGCTATTGTGTTGATGAATCTACCTCTAGATTCTATGCTATTGTGTTGATGAATTTGTCTATTGCTATCCAATGCTACACAATCTTATTTACTCTAGGTTTATATTAATTTTTAAATCAGTCAGTATGATTCTTGCAGTTTTGTTATTTTTTTTCATCTATTCTAGTTTTTTTGTCCTTGAATAGAAATCTTAGAATCACTTTGTCTAGGTCTACATAATATTCCGATGGATGTTTTTTTGGAGTTGTATTAAATCTATAAATGAATTTTGAGGAAGTGGACATTTATACTATACTCACTTTTCCAATCCATGAACATGCTATATCTCTCCATTTACTTCAGTTGTTCTGATTTCTTTGGTCAGCATTTTATAGTTTATAGTTTTAAATATTATATACATGCTTGTTATGTCTACATTTCAATTTCTATAAGTTTAATAAATTGCATTTTTAAATTTTATTTTCCAAATTTCCATGACAGTATATAGAAATATTGATTATTATATATTGATCTTGACACCATGATCTTTCCAAACTCATCAGTTCTAAGTGTTTTCCCCTTTTGTTTGTAGATCATTTGCAATTTTTCTACATAGACAATCAGAATATATAGAATGATACAGGGTGTCATTCTACCCTGTATGTCTTTTATTTATTTTTCTTGCTTTATTTTTTGTTGCTGTGACAAAATACCAAAAAAATAAAAAAGAAAAAGAAACTTAAAAGAAGGAAAGATTCATTTTGGCTCTGGATTTCAGAGATTGGCTCACTTCATTATTTTGGTCTTGAAGTGAGGCAGATCATCCTTGCAAAAGGATTTGTTGAAGGACAACTATCAGACCATGGCAGCTGGGAAGCTGAGAGAAAAGGAGAGAGGAAGGGCCTGGGGACAAGATATATTCTCCCAGCCTATCCCCAATCATCTACTTCCTCCAACTAGACCACACCACCTAGTTTTACCACCTCCCAATAATGATATCAAGTTATACTAATCCATCAATGATTAATCCACAAATGAGTACAAGGCCCTCATGATCCAATCCTGTCTCAAGATCTGCACCTCCGAATAGTACTGCATCAGTAACCAAGCCCTCAACACGTGTGTCTTGGGGGGATACTTCATATTCAAACCACAAAAATCTTCTGCTTTGATTAACATGTTCATGTGGTTTTCATTCTTTAGTCTATTGTAAAATTGTGTACTGCATTTGAACCAGACGTTCATTTCCATAATTCTCATTTGGTCATGGCACTTTTTTCTTTTGCAAATTATTAGATTTGATTTGCTAATCATTTCTGAGGATCTTTGTGTATATGATCATTGGGGGTATTACTTTTCTTTTATTATTTTTCCCAGTTCAGTAAGTGGGATGTGATGGCCCCACAAAATGAATTGGGAGTTGCTTTTTTCTTGTGTCCTCTCCCCCTCAAGGGCTATTGTGTGATTTCTTTATTCATAAATGTTTGTATGAATGTATCTGTAAAACTGATGCATTCTTTGTTGGTGTGCTTTTAGCTACAGGATTTTCAGATTATCTGTCTCTACTTGGATGATGTTTGGTGACTTTATATTTTAGAGGAAACTGTTGATTTTATCTAAGTTCCTGAATTTGTATGTGTGGCAATATCTATAATGTTCTTTTAAAGCCTATGACCATGTTGGTTAACCTTAATAAAGTATAGAAGTATTGGGGGAAAAAAACATATGCAGTTTTATTACAAATATTTAAAATTTATCAAGTCTCTAGATCTAACTATTATTTTATAGGAAATCTAGGAAATTGATATATTAATAGATACCACAGTGATTCTAGTTAGAAAAATATAGATTGTGAGAAATTCTAAAATACAAAATTCTAAAATACACAATTCTAGTTTCTTCAATAAAAATTTACAAGGAAAAAGAGATAAATGAAAACTAAATAAATTTAAGAAATGGATTAAACAATGTAGACATATTATTTGAATTAAGATTTAGATGAACAGAATGTTAAGAAATGATATGAGATAAAATAATCATGATTGCCTATTTTATTATATTATGAAAATATACTTTTACATTATTTTTAAAATTTGTTCTATCTAGATATATATGACAGTAATGTGTATTTTGATATATTGTACATACATGGAGTATATCTTATTCTACTTAGGATCACATTCTTGTGGTTGTATATGATATGGAGTTTCACTGATGGTATATTCATATATAAACATAGAAAATTATGTCTGATTTATTTTACTGTCTTTTCTATTCCCATCTCCTCTTCTTTCCCTTTATTCCCTTTTGTCTAATCCACTGAACTTTTATTCTTTTTTTTTAATTTTTTTTTTTTTTTGGTACTAGAGATTGAACTCAGGGGCACTCAACCACCGAGCCACATCCCCAGCCCTATTTTGTGTTTTATGTAGAGACAGGGTCTCACTGAGTTGCTTAGCGCCTCGCCGTTGCTGAGGCTGGCTTTGAACTCGCAATTCTCCTGTCTCAGCCTCCCTAAGTGCTGGGATTACAGGCTTGAGCCACTGTGCCCAGCTTGAACTTTTATTCTTCACTCCCCTTTTTTGTATATTGGTATTTGCATATTAGAGAGAATATTCAAACTTTGTTCTTTCAGTGTTAGCTTATTTCACATAGCATGATTGTTTACAAATCCATACATTTACTGGTAAAATTCATAAAGTCATTTTTTATGGCTGAGTAATATTCCATTGTGTAAATATACCAGATTTTTTTTTTATGTATCAATCTGTTGAGGGTACCTAGTTTGGTTCTATAGCTTAACTATTGTGAATTGAGCTGTAGTAAACATTGAGGTGGCTACATCACTGTAGTACGCTGATTTTAAGTCCTGTAGGAGTGCTTTTAAATTCTTGAGGTGATAAAACAATGAGATTATTTTAAAGATTGAAAAATGCACCTTATTATAAATTGAAAGAATCAATATAATTAAGTTTTTAATTATAGAATAAGTGTTTAATTAATTATAAGTAAATCTATAACACTGGTGCAATATTATTTAAAATTACATTAGTTCTTTTTCTTTGTAGAACCTGACAAAACTTTTCAGAGTGTTCTGCTTTAAATGTTTTTTCTCCTCCAAATTCATATTGAAATTTAATTATCAACTTAATGGTACTGATAGATGGGAAGTTTAAGAAGTGATTAGGTCATGGGGACTGTGGTCTCATGAATGTATTACTGCCACTATCATGGGAGTGTTAGTTAATGTGGCAGTGGATTCCAGATAAAAGCTTAGGTTCATTCCCCATTCTCCCTGTGGGGACTTCCCTGCCTTTGCCTTACCATGAACTAAATAAATTTCTAATAAGTACAAACTATCTTGCATCAGGTATTCTGTTCTATCAGTAAAGAACAGACTCAGGGAGATTTATAAACTTACATAAAATATAATGAGTCTTATTTGTTACAAGATAATCCAGTGGCGAAGAAAGGAAATGTAGTAAATGCTCAATTGAAACAAAATTGTTGATGACTTCTTGATTGCTGAAATGAGGGGCTGGTACAATTTTTTCTAAATTTTTCATCATAAAATATGTCCATAACAAATACTTTCTATAATAACAAAATTTAAGATACATTTTTACAACAGTTTATGCAAATGAGTTATTTAAAAAATAAGAAGCTGTTGGAAAAAAATACATGCAAAACTGAGTGACAGAGAAGATATTACATAAAAACACTTATGAGATGAAGTTAAGCCAACAATTAGAGGGAAATGCACATACTGAAAATGCATTTTCAATGAGTGAGCTAAGCATCATTCACCATCATCAAAACAGTGGAAAGTAAATTGTCGAGAGCAGAAGTTGAAAAATATGAAACAAATCTATAAAACCAAAAGCTTAATTCTTTAAAAATGCTAACTTAGGAAAATCCTAGTGAGTTCTATGAAGGAAAAACAAAAAACAAAGAAGACACAAGAATGCAATTGTGGATAAAATAGGTTTTAAAAAGACCTTTTAAATGGAGAAAATATTATAAAGTATTTTTATGCAAAAACATCTGAAGACATTCTAGAATATATAAATTATTATGACTGTCTCATTAAGAACAGGACTACGTTGATCAGTTCAATCTTTCCAGGGCCAATCTTTATTAGACTTGAGTTATACCATACTTTAGGGAATAAAAACTCAATAGTACGTAAAATCTGTTACAGAAGAATTTAAACCAGAGAAATTTTGTACTTATTCATTATAAAATTTAAATAATTTAGGCATCCTGAGAAAAAAGATTTTAAATAAGAGATAATTACAAAATCTAAAAAGGAAGATTTATAAATTTGCAATGTAATTCAAAATTATGTTATATTTAAGTGGCATTAAAGTTTACGTTAAGACTAAAAACACCCTAAATAAAAGAAAAGAAAATCCACATACCACATAGGAAGAAAATGGACTGGTGGTGAATATAATGGGGGAAATATTACCATTAATAACAAATAAAGAAAAACTACAAAAGAGTGAGGATAAGGGCACAAACACATTACAAAGACACAAATAAGAAATTCAAAATTATGAAAGTCAAATAGCTAACAAAGGAAAAGATATTCAATGTTAATAATGATTTGGAAAAGAGAAGTTAAAATAGAATATAACTAGCCCTTCACACTTAGAAATTTGTAAAAAAAAAAAGCAATATATAAGTTTGTGTTTATGTACATGTATGTGATAATCCACATCTGCTAGGAAATAAAGAAGTTGGAATTCCTATCCTGCTGATCTGATCAATTATATTCTAGTAGATGTTTAAAAATGGGCTCTCCTAGAAAACAAGCCTCAGATTTGAATCATTTACTGATCTCCATGGTGCAACTGCTCTCACCTTGGTATTTTCAAGCTAGCAATAGCTATAATCCAGTGAACAGAGTAAAGATATGCAAAATTAGAATTACAAGTCTTAAACCCAACACTCTAATTTTTAAGTATAAACCATTGAAAATTTCTAGTATATAGGAACAAGAGCCATAATCTTTATAGAAAAAACTTTGAAAGTAATCTAAATAAATAAACTTAAATATAACAACATAGACACATGAATAAATTATAGTGCATTTTCATAATGAACCATGGTTGAAATAAATAAGTTAGATCCACATACAGTAATGCAGATAAACCTCAAAAACATGATTTTGAGTGAACAAATAAAATTGCAATGTGCCAACATGTGTGTAAATTTTAAAGGCACAATTGTTGTATTTGAAATGTCCTCCCAAAGCTCTTGATTTGATGCAGGAATATTCAGAGTTAAAATGAATAGATTATGAGAGCTGTAACCTAATTGGTCCATCCTAATTGAATGGACTAACTGGTGTGGAGGGCAGAGTGTGGCTGGAGGAAGTGGGTTACTGGGAGCATGTCCTGGAAGGGCGCATCATTTTTGTGGCTCCTTCCCCTTTCTCTCTCTACTTCCTGGCCGGCATGAGCTGAACATATTTCCTCCTCAGCCACCAATTCATCATGAAGTTCTTTCTCAACTTTAGACCTGGAGCAATGGAGATGGTGACCATGGATGAAACTTCTGAAACTGTAGATTCAGGATTAACATTTCCTTCTCTAAGTTGTTCTTGTTGGGTATTTTGATCACAGCAATGGAGAGCTGGCAAATACAACAATATTGTTTTATAATATATATACATATATGTATGTAGTAAATACATATATGTTTTTTCTCATATATGAAAACACAGATGAGAAATACATACCATCTTCTATTTTGTGACAACTTCTTAAGCGGGAAAGTAGAAAATAGGAAGTAATAGGTATGGGCATGGTTTTAATTATTTGAATAATTTGTTTGCCAAAATAGAAAAAGGTTGCTATGAACATGATAAAACTTTTAGATCAGGATGGAAAGTACTGGGTTATTGGTTGTATTATTCTTAATTTTATTATGAATTTAAAATGTAATATTTTGGGGGAAATCCTATCACTGGCCAGAGGAACTTACAGACTGCTTTGATGAGTATAGGATGTTTTAGGGACACGAAATGGCATTTGTAGATACAAGGTCATCTTCAATATGAAATGATAGCAATATGTGTGAAGGCTCTCAAAGGGACTGTCATAATCTGAAAGAGCCAGAGAGGATTTCACACTTCATGAACTCTGCATCCAGTTGCTTGAGCTGGAATATTCCCTGTGAAAGGCAGTAGCTTTGAATCTGGGGCCACTGAGGTGAGGCATCACTGTGCTCATAAATGATGATAGTGTATGTGTTCAAGTGAGATGTCTACTTTCATCATACACAAAATCAAGGGATACCAAAGGCAGTCATCTAAGAATACATTGGGGATGTCAACCTTGAACCAACACAGCAAAGGTGGCAGAAGCAAGATAAGACAGACTTACTCTGTCATCCCTTGCATTTATTTCCTTCCTTGACATAGGCTAGCATTACAGAACTGGTTTGATCGGTTACCCAGCTATCTGCTGGTCATTTGGAGGAATTGCTCTTCTAAGAAAGATGGGATAAAGATGGCCCTTTAAAAGCTAAAAGCTTTCCATACTTGTATACCATTTAGGTATGAGAAATCTCACAGAATCCCAGAATGTTAGTGTTAGGATTCAGAGATAAACTTATTCCTTTCTTTCCTCTTTTACATGAGAAAATTGAGGTGTCAGAATTATTTTGTGATTTTCCAGACATCTACCATGGAAGAATGAGATCTAGACCCAAATCATTTAATCACCACGTGAGTGAGTAACCCACACGCTACTTAAAGAAATTGTTCCATTACAAATTTTAGGAAGATTCTGGGGTTCTTTCAGATTTTCTCCTATTCCAACCCCCCTCAAATTAATGAATAAAATAAAATAAAAATTTGCTGAAAGTCCTACCAGAACTGAAATTGCTGAAAACAACTAGTTCTTTAATTATCATGTGCAGTGAGCTGCTTTTACTCTTCACTTGTCTCTGAAGTTGAATTGCCCAGAATCTCTGAATGCTCCTTGACAGGTCCCTGTGATTTGTATCAGCTCACAAAAATTAAAAAAATGCAGACTTGCAGCTCTCATTTGCCAGAATCCTTAAGATCTCTTTTATCATGCCCTGCTGCCTGGATAGAAAGAAGCATTCTCTTCAGTGGCAATCTGCTCTAATCATTTTTTATTCAGGTGGCAGGCAGGGTTGAGGCAAAACATGAAAGACAGTGATTGGAGCATAGTGTCTTCAGATGGCTTAAACCACATCACTCAGGCAATTTTGATCCTTTTTTATTTAGCCACATTTAAACAGGCTTCTTTTACAGCTCAGGAGACCAAATCACTGCAGAGGATATAAATAAGGTGCATCAGAAAAGAGCATGGCATTTGGAATCTAAAGTTATTCCCTTCTAGATGTGCATGACCTTGGATTTCTAAATCTGAATCCTCATTTCCTCATGAACAAAATTGGGAATGAAAAAAATATATACTCATCACTGGATTATTGTAAAGGCAAAATGAGCTTTGAGAATTATGTATGAAAGTGATTTGTATATTTTAAAATGTTGCTTTAATGTTAGCACCACATATTCATTTTGTATGTGAATTTTCAAAACTTGTCAACTTGTCTAGAAATTGGTTAAAAATAAGACACTAAAAATTTCCCAGGCAATATCTAACTGAACTGCCTATGTCTTCTTTTTTTAGCATTATATTTATTGCTTTACATGAATATTGTATTGAAAGCCCAAGTATTTGGTTTACACACAGAAATTATACAATCATATACTGCTTAACAATGTCTATATTCTCTTTGAGAGTTATATTTTTTAATTGAATTCTCATTTTGGGGGGATAATTCCGTGTTGTGTCATTCCAAAAGGTAGATGGTAAGGAGAGATTGTTTAATAAGAAACAGTCTTATTTACCACAGGTTTCTGGAAATGAGAAATTTTTTTTTTTGCCGCAAACAACACTGATTTAGTTGACTCTATCAGAAACAAAAAAGTCAATGAGAAAAGAGAGGGAGTGAGAGCCATGGAAGTCACAGAGGAAGAGCCCCAAACTGGCAGTTAGTTTGAGAGACTTTGCTGGTTCAGAGAGAGGTCCCTGCCTTTTGACAATGTTGCCATTTCCCGTGGGGATTAGAGAACAGAACAAGCTCCACGTTCCCATGGTGAGGTGTCTTTCCTTCCTGCTTAGTTTGGTTTGTGAACGTTGGGGTGGGCAGTTAGTAATGAGATACCTGCCCTGGGACTGTCACCTATAGTTTTCACTCAGATCGCTGCAACATGGCTGCCTTCCAGGTCTGGCCTCCAAGGGAGTTTCAGTGGATTTTCATACCATTGGAATATTTTTGTGCACTCCCCACTAAGGATAAAATCCTTGTGATGGAAAACCCAATGGAATATTCTTTCCTCATCTTAAGGGAAGAAATGTGCTAGATCAGAGATAGGAATGTGTCAGATCAGAGATCAAACTACAGGTTGATCAATATTGCTCTGCCAGTTAGGCCTCAGAGGCAACTATTTTTTTTTTTTTATTTTTAAAATTTTTTTTTAGTTGTAGATGGACACAATGTCTTTATTTTATTGGTTTGTATGTGGTACTGAGGATCGAACCCAGGGCCCCACGCATGCGAGGCAAGCGCTCTACCGCTGAGCTACAATCCCAGCCCAGAGGCAACTATTAATAAATCCAACTTAACCCTAAATATCATTACTATTTCCCCCCTAACTCTTAAAATCCCTGCGGATTCTCTGAGAAAATGTAAGTGCAAAATTTTTGCGACAGTGCTAATGCTAAATATACAAAATAATACTCATTCCTTTAATAATAGAAGGCTTTTCCCTTAAAAATACTGTTTTAGTCAACTTTTTTGCCACTATAACCAAAAGACCTGACAAGAACAAAGTAGAAGAGGAAAAGTTTATTTGGATTCACTGTTTCAGAGGCCTCATTCTATAAATAGCAGACTCCATAGCTCTGGGCACAGGTGAGGCAGAACATCATGGCAAAATGATATAGCAGAGGAAAGCAACCCAGGACATGGCAATCAGCAGGCAGAGAATGATCTGCTCACCAGGAATAGATATAAGCCCCAAAGGCATGCACCCAGCGTTTGCTAAGTTCTAACATTACTTACTAAGAGTAAGGATATCTTAGAAGGTCAGAAAGTCTTTGTCACTCCTTGGAAATATTACTTCAATCTTCATTTGTAAGCTAGGGATTCCACTGACCCCTGTTATGGGTACCATTACTTTTCTAAGTAATTACAAGTTACTCAGAAAGAGTAGGTATAATGTCTGTCAGAGAGTCGCCCCGCAATGCATTTTTAATTCCCTTTATAGATTATCTCAATCTCAAACTTATTCTAAACTTTCTCAAACGCAGCCTATTTTTTATTTCTTTGATAAGAATGTTGTCCCCATATCCACAGGTTTACTATCTAAGACGGCTGTAGATTACTAAGAACAGAATTTTCTAGCTAATCATATCACCAGGTGTATCATATGCATTTGACTTCCCACGTTCATAATATGACATTAAAAATAAATGTTTACTTCCTTTTCTCACATTTTCTGTGTAAGAACTAACTTCTTCATACTCTTAAGACTCTGGTGGTGGAAACGATCAAAAGATTTTAAACCTTTCAGAAAGTCCTTCACTGCTGACATTGCATAGAATTCATGTTGCTTTACACAGGAGGTGACTCCAGTTTCACTAGAGGCTCCAATCAGCCTTGAGTCCCCATTATCTCTTCCTCTCACCCGGTTAATTATCAAAAGTGTAGTACAGAGAACAGACAGACATAAAGGGAACATTGTGCCTTGATTTTGATCTTACGAACACACTGTCTTAGAAGGATGCAGAGGTAAATGTCACAGTAAATAATATGTGAATTATCCCTCGGTATCCTGAGCACCAAGCTCAGACCCCAGGCATTTCTCTTTCACAGGGCTCCAGGGGAACTTCTAAGTCAAACATAGCCATATTGCAAGATGAATTGGGAAATTCTTTCCTGCTGACTGAGCTCTTTCAGTCCATGAGAAGACCAAGCTGAGCATGTCTTTCAGAATTGCGAGTTGGTGCAGAACAAAGGTATAGTCAGGGGATGTGACTCAGGAACATAGTGTCCTGATATTTTTATCCTATCTTGAGCTAACATGTACACACATACACACCCAAGTAAAAAGTCCAGTATTCAGGAAGTACAATTAAAAACTCAAGTTTGTGAAAAGATCTGAAAATTGAGGCTTTGGGTCAAGTTCCCTGGAAGTGGAGGAGAATTATGAGCCTCAGATGAGTTTCTAAAGCCTGCGGTTTATAGAAGGCAAGCTGTCAGAAGAAAGGGAGGCAGGAGGAGGTAGAGGAAGGAGCCAAGGAAAGATGTGGTCTTCCCTGGAGGTTAACTTAAGACTGATTATGCTTAAGCTCTGGAGCATGAATTAAACCACAGGGCTCATCCCACAGTGAGGCAAGGGGCCAGACACTTTTCTATCCTTGCAAGCCACTTCAGGTGTGGTGATGTACAACATCCTAAGTGAGAGCTCCCTTATGGAAGAGGGCAGTCTCCAGAAAGTAGAAGCCTTGAACAATTTGGCAACCAACATTCATGGAAACCAAGGGAGTGGGTTGTCTACACTGGCTGGATAAAAAAGATTTGGTCAGAGAACAGTTTCCGTTGCACATAGAATAAACTTTATACTTTCATATATGTGCACTGTGAATGGAGAAGACGTCTATCTATTCTATCATATTACATTCTATATTTATAATATCAATGATTCATTTTAGACTTTTCTTAAATGTACAGATTATTTCTATTTGCTTCTTTATACCAGTAGTTACCTCTCTAAATGACATTTGACAAGACAAATTGTTTAAATGTAGTATAGCCATACAACAAGGTTGTACAACATGCTTTTGGTCTTCTGTCATGCTATATTGAAAAAATGAGTACGGCATCTCAGTGGTGAGAAGGAAATTTTATCCTTTTCTGATCTGTCATAATTAACAGCCTCCATATTTGGTTTACACAGCTTTATAATCTATAAAGATTGTTTCTGTGTGCATGGAAGTATTAACAAATAAAATCTATTTTCAAAAGGTCTTTATAAAACCAGGTCTAAATATTTAACATATATATACATATATGTTATAGATGGACACAATATCTTTATTTTGTTTTATCTGTTTTTATGTGGTGCTGAGGATCAAACCCAGTGCCTCACATGTGCAAGGCAAATGCTCTGCCACTGAGCCACAACCCTAGCCTAAAATGACAACCCTGTCTGCCATTTTCCTCATTGCTTTGTTCAGAGCATCCTATCTCCCTGCTCTCTGAACAGCTAGGTGTTGATTTTATATTGTGTCAATTATCTACTGCTACACAATGCTGCATAACAGGCCACCCCCAAAACCAGAGGATTAAAGTAATGAACACTAATTTGGTTCTTGTGTCTGTAGGTTAGTGATTTAAGGTAATATATGTGTTATTTATTGCCACCTAAAAATTATCCCAAAAGTTGGCAGACATAAACACATTGACCATCTCACAGTTTGAGTCAGAAATCTGGTGTAGCTTAGCTGGTCCTCTGGCTCTTGATGTAGTCAAGGTATTGACTGAAGCTAAAGTCATCTCCAGGTTCAGTTGGGGATGCAGCTACATCCTAGCTCAATTCTGTGGGTATTGGCTGGCTTCAGATCCTTGCTGGCATTGGATTGGAAATATCAGATCCTTAGTGTGACTCTCCATATGGCTCCTCACAACACAACAGCTTGCTTGCCCCAGAACAAGGGTCACAGGAGAGAGATAGAGTAAACAAAACAGAAGTCACAGTTTTGTAACCTTATCTTGGAAGTGATATGGCATCACATTTACTGTATTTTATTTAAAAAAAAAAACTAACTAGGTCCTGGCCATTCAAGAAGACTTGGTTTTTCAAAGACATTTACCCTGGGAACCATGCAAGATGCTGCCTAGCACAGCTGAGTTCAGCTGGTTAGTTTCCTCTGGTCTTGAATCTCATGCATCTGGGATTCAGCTGGTTGTTGGCTGACACAGAATGGCTTTGGCTATGGCAACTTTGCACTGACCCACATGGGTTTCTTGTGTTGCTGTTGTTGTTTGCTTTTCATCCTCTTGGAAATTAGTTGTCTTCATTGTAGATTGTAGATAAGAATTGGAGGGAGCTAGAATGATCCATGTGACATCAGAGTGAATTAATATTTTGCTTAACACATACACAGATGGTTATATATAGAATATCTAGACACAAAATTATATAATGTAATAAATATTATATCAAATATGTATATATTATTACCTATATATTATATAGCATATGTTATAATGTGTATATATCGGATATACATAAGTGTATCAGTTAGTCAACACACATATGGTTTTCACTCTACTGAGAGACACTTCCCATTAGCCAATAGTAGTGCTAACACAGAGATCTTGGTTTCTAATACCATTCTCCATTTAAAAAAGAAAACAATGAGGAATCTTGAAAGAAATCACTGATTCTAGCCCTGGGACAAGAAATATACAACATGAACCAGAGCATATTGTAGTACCAAAACAAGCGCTAAAAAATGAACTAACAAACCACATGATGGAGGTGTCCCAGGAGACAACTGAAAGTGCTCCCAAAGCTGGAACAACCTGCCAAAATAAGAAAGATAGTATGACATCATAACCCAAAGTCTAAAATAAATAAGGATATTCTAATACAAATACATTGATTGAATAAATAAACAAATAGGTAAAAATAGACAAATCCCCCTGCAGAAGACTTCCAAATAATTTAGGCCACATCTCTACATGCAAGCATAACTCCTTGCTTCTTACATATGGCTACATGCAATGATTTCCTTCCAAATAGTACTGTGTGAAAAGAGAAAGGAAATAGTAAGTGTGCAGTGGAGAAGTCTGACAATAACTACCTCAGCCAAATATCAAGGTCATTAGCAGGGATCAGCCATGTTCATAGCATGTGTCTCTGTGTATTTTACTTGTGTAAATTGGGTTTTCCACCCCTAATCCTGTAATCATTTCTAATTTTAACTTTCAGCTGAAGATATATGTCCTTGTTTCAATAAGAAAATAGAAGCATTCAGAAGAGAAGTGCACAAACTCCCACTTGCCCCCATCTTTGGCCATTCATCCAATCCTCTCCCCTGTTACTGTGGACACTCAACTAGGTTTTCAGCTAATACTAAACTTAGTGCTCATGTTCCTTATCTCATCTCTCCATACTTTTCAAAAGCATCATTATAGCAATCCTTCTTTCCATTTCCTACTTTATTAAACGTTTTCCCCTCTACTGGATCTTCCTGATCTATATACCAGAATACTGTTATTTCCTTCAATCTGAGAAACAAAACTCTTGATTTCCTTCCCTCTCCAGTTACTTCCTCATTTGTTTTCTCGCCCATACTCCTTTCAAAAGTGGCCAATACTCTACCTTCACCATTTCTCACTGTTTATTCCCTCTCAAAGCCACTCTGATGCGGCTTTTTTCTTTACTATTACACCAAGGTCAAACGACTTTTGTCAATATCACCAGTGATCCACATTGCTAAACCCTGTGGTTGATCCTCGGCAAACACTAGCTGATGATTTGCACAGCTCACTCCTCCTTCAAACCCTTTCTTCATTTGTCTCCTAGGGCTTCAAGCATCACAGATTTTTCTCCTCTCTAATTGGCAGCTCCTTCTCAGTCTCTTGCAACAGTCCTTGTAGGTCTCTAATCAATAATAGAAAGCTCCGAGAGTCAAGTACTGATGCATCTTTTCCATCTATCTACACTTACTCTCTGTGGGGCCTTCTTCAGTTATTGCTTTAAAGATATCTGTACTTCAGTAATCTTCAAATTTATATCTGCAGTCTCAACATTCACCCTGAATTCTAGACTCATGCCCTCAACTACCTACTCACCTCTCCACCTGGGTGGCCAATCAGTATCTCAGTCTGACTTACTGATGTCCCCCTTCCCCAGACTTGCTCCTCCCAGAGTCTGTCTACATCATAGACTCCAAAGAGCCTCCAGGTGCTGCCCTATATTCATCAGTAGAAATATCACCCATGCAGATGTTCAGTCCAAATACTTGCTGTCATCCTTGACCATTTGTTTGGCTACTACTTCAAATCTGTGCCATTAGCAAATTCTGGTGGCTCTATTTCCAAAGCAGATCCTAAATCCGACCACTTTCACCAAAGTCACTACCATCACACCACACCAAGTTTTCAGCATCTCTTAGCTGGTTTAGTTTCTTACCTTGGTAACTGGTTCCCCAAGTCTATTCTCAGGAGAACCGGCATGTGCTATTGTTAAACAAGTCAGATTGTGTTATTCCTCTGATCAAAACTGTGAAATGGGTCCCCATCTCCTTTAGAGGTAAAACTCAGGACACTACAATGGCTTAAAAGCCTATAGTGTGGCTTTGGTCAAATTTTTGACATTGACAGGGTGGTTAGTGCCTTTGTGAGAATGAATACCCTCCAATTTATTTTAGCAGCCTGCACCAAAGCTCACACCTTGGCAAGAGTTGGCAGAATAACAGCCACAATACTCCCCTCCCCTGAAATGGCTTCCTCAGTAGTTGTCTTTGGACAGCGCACACACTGCACAGCTGTACCAGTTCTACTTAGCAGCCTGGGTCCTCCCATTAATTCCTTGCATTTATTTCCTGCCATTCTTTCCTGCATTCACTCCAATCACACCAGCTTTTTTGTTTCTCCTTGGACATGACCGTCATCTTCCCTTCTCAGGAGCTGTTTTCTATACCCAAATTTCTTTCTCCTGGTATTATTTCCAAGGGCTGCTCCTTTACCTCCTTCACGTCTTTGCTCAAATGCCACCTCTTCCCTAACTCCCTATTTAATATCATTTTCATTTCTCTTCTCTACTCCCTATCCCTCTTCCTCTTTCTTTATCTAAATTTTTCATCCATAGCATTTACCATCTCATATTGCATATTCTGCTTGTGATTTTTTTCTTTCTGTTTATGTGTTGACTGAAGGCATACTGCATGTGGGCAGAAAAATATTTGTTTGCTGTTGTTAATTACTATTTCCCCAGGATGTAGAGTTCTACCTGCTACTCAGCAGGCTTTTACGATATAAAGAATATACCATTTTTTTCTCTGACCCAGTTTTCATCCACTAAGCAAAAATTTTCCCCTACTCTTCCAGTTGTTCCTGAATATATTTTCTGAGTTCTTTCAAATGCATATTGCCTATCTGCCACATATAACCATTGATCTCACTTCATATATTTCCCCAAAGGGGATTTCTACATTACACACTCATATAACATGATGAATTGGTGGAAATGTACTAAATAAATATATTGGTAAGCAATAAAGTGGAGATATTTAATTTTTTAAGCCCAGAACATATATCTAAGTGTGAAATGACCTATTCAAAAATCGTGGAAAGTATAAGCCAATGATATTTGAGAATGATTCCCAAATGGCAGAGTAACCTCAGTGAATAATGAATATTATTGTTCCTGTTGATTTACAATTAAACATAAAGCAACCCTAATTTTCTGAATAGCCATTTAACTGAACTCTCTTGGCTTCAAAGAAACAAAGAAATGTGTTCTTTTCTCACAGTATTGCGCTTTTCTCTTTGGCTATAAAATGTTAAATGGGGAAATGTGAGTGCTCTCTTTATTATCTTTGGCGAATATCATTGTATTTTATCAAGAGAATGTAATGTCATTCTCACAGCAACTCCTCTGGCCTTGCAAAGTTTGGCTTAACTTATTGATCTCTTTATGTCTTTACAACCAAATACATTTTGCTTGTAGAAATATGTCATCTGTGGCTTTTGTCTGGGCTCAGCTGGGGGACAGAAAGAGAAACCGAGTTTTGAAGGAGAGAACAGCAGCATCATTTGGACAGCTGCTTATCTGATGCAGACAGCTAGGCCAAGTTATGTCTCAGACTCTGAGCTTCACTTGGTCTCAAAGCAAGGTCTGCAAATAACAGAAGGGCCCCGAGAGATATGTGCTGTGGGGCTAGAAGCTTGTGGGTTGGTTGCCACATCCCATAGCACATTGATGTCGTATTGTAACACACTGCTTTCCCTGAGTTTGGATGTCAAGGTTTTAATGCCATTTCTGGGTTTCAAAGAGTCACTACTGTCAAAGTGGTGCAAGTTCTGAATATATTTACAGGAATGAAAAATATTCTCTCTAAACTTGTTCTGGAAAAACAGCAATTCCTTGATTTGTGTCAGTTATACACATGCACGATAGCAATGAAGTTCATAAGCCAGCTGATTTATTCATCAAACAATCCATCAGTCAGCTCAGCATGGTTGACTTGATTTACATTTTGACTGAGATCAATTAATTTAAGTGCTACCTTCATCTTTAAGAGTTCTTAGCATATTCAGATACTATGTCTTTAGTCCCTGCAATTAGTGAATTATGCCTACTAAGTTTGAGTCATATATGTTTTCATATAAAAAATGTACATTAATTAAAGCATATTCATTGTTCTGTCTTATTTAGCCACCACCCCATACTAACCAACACCGAAAGGTATGCTGAATCTTATTTCATTCTTTTTCTTTCACTTCTTTTTTCTTTCTTTCTCTCCATAGAAAACAGATACCCAACCTTTCAGCACATATCCTTGATAGGGACAAAAAAGTGAAGAATTTGGACACTTTCTTAAATGTCTTTTTCACTTCTGCCAAATTGATGGGATTTGTCAGGCCTGTTCAACCCCCTTTCCTACAGGCAGACAAAGCTAGTTAACATCATTGTCAATGGAAAGTGGAGTCAGTGTTGTCTTCCATTTCTTTTTCTGAGTTTAGAAGGTGCTACATACATCTCTGTGTTAGTTTTTAAGGAATCCTGCAATACCTATTTAATTTTTCTCAGCCCTGCAATTTTTATTCTTTATTAACTAAGAAAATGCTTCCATAAAGGAATCCCTTCTACCTGCGGTATCCAAAGGTGGATCACATGGGAACTTATAAGACTTAGGCTTTTACTCATAGTAGAATAAGAAACCATAGGAGGAAGGGTTTGGAACAGAAGGGCATTGCTGTAGTCAGCTTTATCACTTCCGTGACCAAAAGACCTGACAAGAACAATTTTAGAGGAGGAAAAATTTATTTGGGTGTTCACGGTTTCAGAGGACTCAGTCCATAGACAGCAGGCTCCATTCCCTGGGGCTCAAGGTGAGGCAGAACATCAGGGCTGACGAAGAGTGGAGGGAAGCAGCTCAAGACATCACACCAGGAAGCAGAAGGAGAGAACTAAACTCAGCTCATAAAGTATATACCCTAAAGGCACTCCCCCAGGGACCCACCTCCTCCAGCTGCACCCTACCCACCTTCAGTTACCACTCAGTTAATCCCTATCAGGGCTATCAGGGAATTAATTCACTGATTGAGTTAAGGGTCTCATAATCTAATCATTTCACCTCTAAACCTTCTTTCATTGCCTCACACACAAGCTTTTGGGGGATTCCTCACATCCAAACCATAACAGGCATGATTTGTTAAGATTTGCGAGGTTCACCTCACTGCTTCATGAGATGTGACTGAAGTAATAAGCAAACATAGGACGAGTAATTAGGAGGCCAGTGCAATAGTACAGGTGAACAACCAATATAAATTTTAACCAGGTGGTAAAGGTGTAGAGGATTGGAAAGGATAACTTTCAGATGCATTGAGAATGAAGAGTTTCCAGTATTTTCTGACAAATAAAATATGGGATATGAGTTAGATGTCTCTCAGATTGTTTTCTCCTAAGTAAATGGAAAACTCTATGAAGAGCAGGTTTGGACATTTAGGGCTAATTCATGGGTGTTGCTTTGGAGATGTTAACTTTAAAATGACAATTGGATGTTAAACAATAGCTAAGATACTTTCTGGTATCCTCTTTTCTGAATTGAGATCATTTAATGCAGTGGTTCTCAGCCACGGCAGCACAGTAGAACTGAACTACCTAGGCAGATTTAAAAGCTGACCAGGATGCTCCCAAACCAGATGTAAAATTCTCCTGAGCAGATCAAAGCATTGGTGTTTTTAAAAGCCTGGAGGTGATCCCAATGAGAAGCAAGAGTTAAGCATCATGAGTTCATGGTACCAGCGGTTTCTAAATTTGGAAGGTCCAGGCATACTGTTAGTTATAGGGACAGGAATCCCTGCTTACTAGAAGTAAGAAAATAGGAAGAAGAAAAGGTAATTTTCAGGTTTACTCTGAGTATTCAGTAACTCTCCTTTCACTTTCTCTAAGTTCCTGGGAAAGACTGGCCTTTCTGCTTATAGAGCCGTGTTTTACACATCCTTTCCCTCAAGTGGACAGTATCCATGGTGGCTGGGCATCCTCCTGGCTAAGAACCTAAGCCTGTCCTGCTGGTCTCTGGATATCCATGACAACAAACCACGACTGAGTTACCTGAGCTTATAAGAGCCCTTCAGAGCCTCCTTCACAGCCCAGCTAGCTGAAGCTACAGTTAAAGCTGACGTGAAAGCAGCAGGAGTTTCACTGTAGGATGGAAGGAAAAGCATTCGGAGAGCTATGAAGAAAGACTGTTCAAGGGACTCTCAGGCAAAGTTCAGAATCCTTGGAGAGATGTTGTCCTTGGAACCTCCCTCAGTGAAACCTACACAAACAGGCACCAGTTTGTATGGACATGGTCCTTGTGTGAACACAATCACATACAACACATTTAACACACATACATATATGTGCACACAATATATACCACATACTCTTCTAGTCTGTTTCATGTTGTTATGACAAAATACCTGAGACTAGGTGATTTTGTAAATAAAAGGGGTTTATTTAATTTCAGAAGCTGAAAGTTCAAGATTGGGCAGCCCTATCTATTCAGCCTCTGGCAAGGGCCTCACTATCACACGATGGCAGATGGCATCATAGCAGGAGAGCCTGTGAGAGCAGCAAACGCTCATGAAGAATACAAATAGATGAAGTAGTCTCTCTTTATAATGACTCACTTTCACAATAACTAATCCAGTCCTATGAACCCTAACCCCTATCTGAAATGGGCATTAATCCCTATTAAGCATGGTGTGCCTAGCAACCTAATGACCTCCCAATAAGCCCTACTTCTTAAAGGTTCAACTACCTCTCAGTACTACCACAGGGGGCCAGACACAGTAATGTACACCTGTAATCCCAATTTGGGAGGCTGAGGCAGGAGGATCACAAGTTTGAGGCCAGCCTTAGCAATATAATAAGGCCCTAAATAATTTAACATGATGCTGTCTCAAAATTAAAATTAAAAAAAGGGCAGGGTATGTGGCTTAGTGGTTAAGTGCACCTGGGTTCAATCTCTGCTACCCAACAACAACAGCAACAACAACAAAATGTTGTTGGGACCAAGTTTTTGGCATATGAACCTTGGGGGACAAACCATACTAAAAACATAGAGTCTTCACATCACATACCTATCTTTCACTACCCCTCCCATATCAAACATGTCAGGAGAGCATTGCAATGGGCTTATTCATTCTACAGGTGAACAAGGGATAAGTTTTTCATTTACTTTCTGTAGTTCCAGAGAATTTATGATTTAACTGGAGAGAAAATGCTGATTGATCAGAGGCCTTGTTAACTTTGGGATTTGGGGTGTTGTGGCTTTGGGAAAGACTCTGGAACATATGAGTCCTTGCAAGTCTCCCTAAGTTACATTATTTAGGTGCCAACATGCCCTAGAAAGCCACCTTGAATGAGGGAGAAATCAAAGGGGAAGAAAGCCCTCAAAACCCCTTAGCCCAGGCGATAGTTTTACCTAAGGTACTGCTTATTAATTCAGACCTGAGGAAAAACCCTGTGGTGACACAGATTCCTCTGCTCAGGTGTAGCAGATGCTATCAGTGCTTTCCCACTTCCATGCCCTTACCTGTCACTGTACAGCAGCTCAGTGTTCAAAGCCAGGTATCTGTGTGTCATTGCCTCAGGACATTTTCCTGTGCTAAGATGCCCATTTTGTGCAATTCTGTAGCAAGCTAAAATTTTCCAGGCACTGACACTACCAATAAGAGTTCTTCACTGGTGACTGCTGACAATTGGTCCCCTGAGTTTTGAGTGGGATAATTCTGAGGCATGCTCCACACTGGACTTCTAGAAGTCTCCATTGGGATTGAGCCCCATCTACCTATAGAAGTTGATACCATACCCTTTGTTGGTTGCTTTTCTTTACCATGTCTCATTTTCCTACAACCCTACCAATGTTTTCCAGGACTGTCTATCAAAAAAACTACTTGCACTGGAATTCTTACTTAAGGTCAGCCTCTGGTGAACCCAGACTGTTGACATCAGACAAGCGTGCCCTCCACAACCAAAAAATGACTAATGATGAACAGAAGTCAATTTAAACAAAAGGAACCTGAGCTATGAATATGTTTGTGAAAACTGTCCAGTTCTCTATATTTGTTTTACGATGACTTGGGAAATTTGCCTCTCTGCTGGAGCAGGGACCAGAGTGACCATCTAAAGGGGAAACAGATGCACTCAGCCTGCGGCCTCACACATCTGCTGGATGAGCAACGACTATAATTTTCCAGGAGGAGCCAATAAAAAAATTCACATAAAACTTTTTATTGTGTAAGTGACACTGGTTATTATAGTCAGCAATCAGAAAGCTACCCGGAGGACAGAGCTTTTCTGCCTATTAATGTAGAGTAAATGGCTAGCCTGCTTCCCAAGTCTCAGAATGTAACATTGGAGATGCTAGGATCCATTCCAAAGGAGTTATAATACCAGCAAAATACAAGAAAGATGCAGCAAATGTGTGTTGCAGGAAAGATAATAAAATAAAATCTAACCATTTCAGAGCTCTTGGGGCAAATTGAATCCAGGGGAATTGAAAAATAAAGGGTTTGGGAAAAAATATGGGCTTTTTACAGAAGACAAGAAAATGATGTGTGTCTCTGTTTTATGAAGGGTAAGATTTTCTGGGTCCAAAACTGTAGATGAGACATTTCCAAATGTGCAAAAATATTATTTCATAAAGACTCACAGTATTGGTATTTGTAATCAGATTTTACTTTTAAGATTTCTTATTCAGTGTGTACAGATGCCAACATATGAATACAATTTGTTAAAAATCTTTATATGAGAATAATCAGTATCCTTCTCTAACTAGAGATAGCTTCTGTGGGAGTAGCCAGGGTGCCAATATCTTCACATTCTCCCTTCTGACATAGCTTGAAGCAGCTAGGTATCAGTCACAGAGCATGAGAGAGCTTGAGAGTATTCAGTGGTCAATTTTACTATTCTATTGTCACTAGAGCTAAATCTGTGTGTGTGCTGGAGAGGAGGACACTACTCAGATATATCATTTGGATAGATATATCCAACTCAAACACCATAATAACAAAGACTCACACCTGCACCTGACTTTATGCCCCAAGACTTGATGATAAGCAAAACAAAAGTCTACTTCTTGCTTTAGTATAACCCAATGCAGTGGAGGGGCAAGGGGGACTAGTTCATCAGTACGTGGGGACCTAGGCTGTTTCCATCTATTGGTTCCACAATCTCCTGGGGCAGGGCTCAGTAAGCTTTATTTTTAAAAGACCAATTACAAATTATGTTCATGTCTGTGAGACATACAGTCTCCATTTTAAAATCAAGTCATTATAGTGCAAAAGCCCACATAAATCGTACATACATAAATTGACATGTCACAGTAAAACTTTATTTATAAAAATAAGAACCCAGAGGATGTAGTAGGCCGACTCCTGGAAGGAGGTCTTGGAAACTTTCACAAACTGTACTCAGTACATAAAGAAAAAGAGAGTAGAGGATCAGGATTTTGTAAAAGATAATATTAAGTGCCAGGTCTGTATATACATAACACTTTACCTTCCTCATATATGTCAGATCACATGACTTCACCCAGCCAAAAGGAAGTTTGGGAAATTTAATTTAGCTATGTGCCTAGAGGGAAGAGAAAAAGAATTTTGTTAGTTTACAGCATTCTATACCAACCTGGGAACTAATCAACTTT
Organism: Geosciurus inauris; assembly: GCA_004024805.1. NCBI lineage: Eukaryota > Metazoa > Chordata > Mammalia > Rodentia > Sciuridae > Geosciurus > Geosciurus inauris. The sequence continues at coordinate 23,416 of PVHX01006531.1, read as the reverse complement.
TATAACAGTATCTATGGAAAACATCTTCTGAGAGTCTAACAATTGAATTTAAAACTCCTGATAATACAACTTGTTATTTTATTTGTTCTTTTTAGTTATTATTCATGAAAGTAGAATCCATTTTGATATGATTATACAAGCATGGAATAAATCTTATTTTAATTAGTATCCCATTCTTGTGGATGTACACCATGATGAGATTTACTGTGGTGTATTCATAATACAACTTCTATGGGAATTAAGAATTTTTAAATCTAAATCTATGAAGAAGGATTTTTTTTTTACACTTTCAGTACTGAGGATTAAAAGCCAGGGGCACTCTACCACTGACATTCCAGTCCGCCCTCTCCCACGTTTTTTTGAGACAGGATTTTGCTAAATAACAAAAGTTGGCCTTGAACTTGTGATCCTCCTGTCTGGAACTTCTATGGGACTACAGGTGTGCACCACCATGCAGGGCCTAACAAGGAATTTTGCCTTCAAATTATAGTACAGTGTTTCAGAGAAGCATTTTTTAAGCAATCTCAGAAAACCAGCTATTTTCTTGAACTGGGGAATACTCAGTTTTTCCATGTAGATCTATTCTGCAATTCTTAATTAGGAATTTTAAAAAAGACTCTACTAAACTTCTGCATGTAAACAATTTGTTTAAAAGTTATTACTTATACACAAGAGTAATATTTGTCTCTATCTTTTTTTTTGGTACCAGGGATTGAACTCAAGGGTACTCGACCACTGAGCCACACCCCCACCCCTATTTTGTGTTTTATGTAGAGACAGGGTCTCACTGAGTTGCTTAGCACCTCACCATTGTTGAGGCTGGCTTTGAACTTGCAATTCTCCTGTCTCAGCCTCCCAAAGTGCTGGGATTACAGGTGTGCATTACCGTGCCCTGTTTATTTCTCTATTTTTAGAAGTTCATATTCTTCCTTTATCTGCTCCACATGGGTCTTCCTCTAAATGCTATGAAATTAATGACTTTGACTATATCCATGAACTTGGCTAGTAAACCATGGTTTTTTTTCTTAATTATTTTTTAGCTGTAGATGGACACAATATCTTTATTTTATTTCTTTATTTTTATGTGGTGCTGAGGATCGAACCCAGTGCCTCACATGTGCGAGGCAAGCACTCTACCACTGAGCTACAATCCCAGCCCCTCATGTTTTGTTTTCTTATGTTGCTTTATTATAAAATTCAGGGCTTATTTCTTGCCAATAATTTCTTGCCAATTGAAAATAATTGAATAATTATTTTCATGGACATTGACAATAGAAAATAGTTATTTTGTACTATTTAAGGTCTGCAAAGTGACCATATTTAGTATATGGGACTAAACAGATATAAATTAAATTTTGTCAGATACTCTTGGCCATGAGACAGAAAAAAATCCACTGTAATTGTTCTGGTGACTGGTTTGGGTCAGAATAAGTAAAAGCCAAAGAAATAAATCTAAAGCTCCTGTCTTCATTTTTTAGCCTTCAATCCTTCTAATGAGGCAGAGCCGTACAGATAAATCTAAAAATTTAATAAGGAAAAATGAAAAATATATGGGAGTTGCTTCTGCAGTGCCCTTTCAGGTCACCCCGGGATTCTTGAAGCTATTGTGATTGTTCTGGATTCTGAGCATGTTTTGTGTATCATGAGAACAACTTGCTTCAAATATCAAAGTGCATTTAAACTTGTATTAGTTTGCTTTGTTTTGTCTTAGATGTTGATGCTTTGTTATTCTTTTTGTTAATGATGTTGATTTCTGAAGAGTTAACCTAATATATCAATAGATTAGCAGTACTTGAAGCTTAGCATAGAGTCCCCTGGGGTTTCTTAAACACAGATTCCTGAGCTTCACCTTCAGAAAATCTGCATCAGTACTTCTGTGGTAGGGCCTGAGCTTCTGCATTTCTGTCACACGTCCTGGTGATGCTGACACTGCTGGGCTGGAACCACACTCATAAACACCCAAGTCAAAGATGTTCAATTGGAAATCCAACTCAAACACCTTAATGAATAGGAAATTTTTATACTCTGTATCTGGAATGTTCCTGGTAAACTCATGTGTTTGGTAATGCAGTAATTTTCAAAGGTAAAATGATTGGATCATGAGGCTTCTGTCTTCATTAGTGAGTTAATCCATTTGATGGATTAATAATTTGAAAGTAAGTACCTCCTGGGAGGTGGTAACTGTAGGCAGGTGGGACATGATTGAAGAAAGTAGGTCACTGGGGATGTGGGCTTGGGGACTATATCTGTTCCTGGCTACTTCCTGTTTCTCTATCTGCTTCCTGGCTGCCATGAACTGAGAAGCTTTCCTCCACTGAGCAATTATGCCATGATGTTTCTGCCTTGGAGCCTGCAGACCATGAACGAAATCCTCTGAAACTGTGAGCCAAAATAAATTTTTCCTCCTTTAAGATGTTCTTGTCAGGTATTTTGGACACATCAATGCAAAATATACTAACACAGAAATGTATTGGTGTGTGAGAGTTTAAATTTCATACCATCAGACTGGCTTGAGGTACTATAATTTCCATCAGCTCAAGTGATATCCCAAGGGTCCCGTTTTCCTCTCTTTTTCTGTAGCCTCATTTCCCCCATTTTGGTATGTCCCTCATGCTCACAAATGAATTGTTCTATTCCAATCCTAACATTTTCATGTTTCCATGACCAGGTGGACAACGAGATTTTTTATTCCCTATAACTGTTGAAAACATTTCTCTCACTATTATTGACTATCATTGAGTCATATGTCATCTTGAGCCAATCAGAATTTTCAATATAATTCTTAGGAATGTAATATCCATTCAGTTTAAGTTAGTTAATATGGACCCACCCCTGGAAATAAAGGCTTTGAACATGTGTCATGTTTGTTTTTCTGCATCAAATATTCTTCCAAAGTCATGGGATCTCTCACAGCTTGAGTTTTATTTCAGCCTATATGCAGATGGGATTGATGCATATGGGACAATCTTCAACAAGTAGAGTTTGTAGATAACTGTCCCCACCTCCCAGTTTTCAGAGGTACAATTAGTAGGGGCATTCTATAAGATTTCTGCGAATACCCCAGTAGTATTCTGCCCCTGTTGCTCACTGTGGAAAACAGCTCTATGATAGACCTTTGGGAAACCTTTTCTCTTTTTCTAATCTCTGTATTCTCTCTTCTTCACCATGGCCCTGAAATTGCCTCCTAAGTAAACTTTGCCAATCTTTCCCTCAAGGGCTATTTAAAGGGAAAAATCTAAACAATGGACCCACTTAAGCCATGTGTACTGACGTTGTGGGGAGAATTTTTTCTTCAGAGAAACTTTAGAGTATAATTTTACCCCAAAAACTGGTAAAAAAAAATGCTAAGAAAAACATCTTCCTAAAACCCAGTTGATTTCTGAGTTCATGTGAATACATGAACAAATAGTACTGAATTTATGTTTAATCAAGCATTGAATGTTGTGGAATAGATGAACACATACCAGCTGTAAGCATGAACTAGCCTAAAGACACATTGGGAAAGGAGAAAAGAAGGATGGATCCCTTGGTTACCTTTGTACACGGTTTTGGCTAAAAATAAATTTTAAAAAAGATCTGTGACTATCCTCAATTTCAACTAACATTAGCATATCCCCGTCAAATTTACAACACTGCCATCACCCCAATTCACCTTCAACTGTGTATCCCTCACTTCCCCAGTACATTGCATATCTTAATCTTATTTTTCTCAACTAAATTCTAGGTCTCCATTCTTCCCTGTCCCATGTCCCCTCTTCAAAGGACAAACCTTGGCTAATGCCTGTCAGTGGGCAGACTGAACACAGCAGTTATGTAAGGCAGAATGGATATGAAATTCTAAGCCTCACTCCAGGCATGAAACAATCTCATTATTAAGCCTTTTCAGAAAACAGTAGTCAGATATTTACAGAAATGCCTTGTAAGGAACTTTTCTCTCTCCTGAGAGGCACATGGTTTTGGGCAGTATTGCATATTGTCTTTGTCTTTTAGAGAGTCACAGTGAGCAGGAGCTTATTAAATGTCCCAATACATTTGAATTGAATAACTTAATTTTAGATTTGTTTGAGCTTTTTGTTTTTCTGTGTTGGTTTTGTGGTCATTTTGAACTAAAATCAGATACTACTTCAAAGACTTCTCCAAAACATCAGTAATATCTGCTTTAGGCTCAAAGTGATAGTAAAAGTGGGAATTTCCATGATTCCTATAGACAAGGAGGAGGAAACATTTTGGAAATTCATTCTGGCTGAAGTTAAGACACCACCATCTTGGACTCAGAACAGATTCTTACCCCTCAGCAGTGATGTAAGCACTCCATTCTCCACTCTTTGAAGCCTAATGAAGCCTCAAGAATGGCATCCTCAGTATTCCACAGAATTGGAAGTTGAGCTATCATTTCTGACATTGTAGCATCAAATGTGCTAGATGTATTATTTATTGTTTATATTACCTAATTTGGAACCTGGTTAACACATCTTGAGCTGCTTTCCTTCTCCATGCCCTTCTGCCATGATGTGCTGCTTCACCTTGAGCTTTTGAGTCAGCTAAACATGGACTGAACCTCTGAAACCATGAACTGAAATAACTGTTTGTGGTATGTGCATGTGCTTCAAGCTTTATATGATTAAAACATATAGCCTTCAAGTTATAGTACTTCCTTTCAACATGGGGATCATCATCTACTAAAAGCGAACTCTAGGTTTTATGTAATACTAGAGAAGGAATGTTATTTTAAAACAGACTTAAGTTCACAAAGGAGAGAATTTGCACATGTGTAAACCTGGACGGTTTAGTAGTGACTTTAAGGGTATTTTTTTGAATACATTACAATAAGGTATTTTTAATACATTGTATTTTAGGGTAGTGCACATTTAAAAAATCAAAAATGAGCAGGGCCCAGTGATGCATGTTTTAAATCCCAGCGATTCCAGAGGTTGAGGAAAGAGGTTTGCAAGTTTGAGTCCAGCCTCAGCAATTTAGTGAGACCCTGCCTCAAAATAAAAATAAACAAGAACTGGTTATATAGCACAATGGTAGAGAGCCCCTGTATTCATTTTGTAGTGTAAATAAATAAATACATTTTTAAAAAATTCTGAATCAAAGAGGCCTTTTCTGATTACCTGTCTGAAATGGCAGCATTCTCCCCTTCCTTTACTCTAAATCCATCACTTCTACTTCACATTGTCATTCACAGTTGACAAATACTTATTTGTTCATTGTTCATCTTCTCTTTGACACCACAGAGCAAGCACTGCTAAAGAGCCCAGTCTGGGTTGTGTTAATAGCTTGAAACGCTGTAGAACATCCATAACTATTTCTTGGATTTATGAACACAAGGATTAGGTCATTGTTCTTGTGGTTTTATTTCTAGAAATCACCCTCCTAATCCAGACCTTCGTGTAATCAGGTAAGAGAATGTACTTGGCAAAAGTGAATGCATTTGGCAAAAATTTTGAAGTTTATAATTTTATTTTCTTTTAAATTCTTAAGATCTTTTGTTTTGTTTTGCAGTGCTGGGGATTGAACTCAGGGCCTCATGAATGGTAGGCGAGCCCTCTATCTTCCACTTCCCCATCCCACTCATCTTTTTGCAAGTGATTTTTTTTTAAGGTGACTTGGGAATTTCAGTGTCTTATTCTGTCAGTCTTTGAAAACTTTGAGATCAAAAGAATGAGAATAGTTTTACAGTGTACTTACCATTTAATTGCAGCAGAAACTGACTTGCCCAGAGAAAACAGATATTCTATAGGATTGTAATGGTTATTATAGAGAAATGTTGATTTCACATGGAGAATTAACTCGTATAACTAAAGAAACATTTTTATTTGTGCCATTTGGCTCATTCTCCATATTAACATGTCTAATGTGACATTCAGCATGTCAAGTTTGCTCTCTACTTCCATTTCTCCTTTCCTGATATCCTGAAGACATAATAAACTTTCTTTCACTTATATTTCTCCATAAGGTCCTCCACAATATTTTCTCTAACTGCATTTTGAGGTTTAATTGCATTAGTCAGGTTGTAAGCATGAAAACAGAACCCATGGAAAGTAATTAATACAGAAAATTTAATATGGGATCCCCAGAGGAGTGAGGTAAGGTTGACTTCACAGGTGTGAGACCTACGTACTTGTGTTTAGCACCTCCACTTAGTTTAATGTTCTTCTTTCACTGTCTTGAGATTCTTTATAATTTTATTTTAGCCCTTGAGTTTTGTAAGTGAAGTGGGGCAACAGAGCATGCCTGAGAGTGGAGCTGAGGAGACAGACATGGTGTGTATAGCCACCTGAGTTCCTTGTTCCCCCATTTGTACATACACTGCCCTTGCAGTGTCCCATGAGAACAGAATTCCAGTGGCCCCAAAAGGTAGGCAGTTCAGTGAGAGCTAAGTGAGTATGAGAAACGATGAGATGGCCTGAAAAACACACATTTTCTGATAATCACCAGAAATTTTTTTGAACTCAGGAAAAGGCAGTATCCTTGTAAGAAACAGAATAACCTAGGAACCCTAACATGCCCTTTTTTACCAGTATAATTTCTCTGTATTAGCCAGTTACTTATGCTGAAAATGAAGACACAGAAGAAAAGAGAAAGTTAGGGAAAGCCATAAATCCTTTTCCATTCAGTCTTTCTTTGCATGTAAATAAGACAAAAAAGAAAGGCTGATAGAATCTCTATGAATTAAGAAGTGAAATAATAAGAGTTGTTCAGTTTGTTTGTCCCATAAGAATGCAGCAATATATGTGCATGCACACATGAATTGCAGACACCAATGATGTATTTCAGTGATGCCTCAAATGAATTAAGTCCTGCTGTTTTCACTTAAAACTTTCATAGCATAATATAAAGATATATGATAAAGTTTATACTAATAAATTAAACTTTTTCTAAATTTTACTTAGAAAAACACTTAATAGCAATTTAAAAAATCAAAAAGGAGAAAAAGAAAGAGAGACAGCAAAAGAACGAAATAAACTCTAACAACTTTTTCCTGCTTTTTAAACAAAGGGCCCTACATTTATTTTTCACTGGGCCTTGCAAAGCATGAGGCAAGGAGGCTGCAAGGTAGCACCCTCCAAAAGGCTAGAAATACAAGGAGAAAATGATGCTATTACAGTCCTGGCCAAGGCCAACAGTTCATGATGGAGTCTGAAAGGAGGGTCCATCTGCTGTGAACTGAAGCCAAGATCAGAGCCGCTCTGGGGGAGGGAGGTGGTGGGAGAAAGAGGGACTGCCTGGAACTACCAGGCAGTGGTCTAAATGTGTCGCTCAAAATTCATGTGTTGGGAACTTCATGTCCCATACACTAGGAGATAGGGCCTTTGGAGTAATGTTTAGGTTATAAGGTATTAATGATGGTTTTAATCAGCTTTTTCATCATTGTGACCAAATGACCCAACAAGAACGATGTAAAGGAAGAAAATTTTATTTCAGCTCACAGTTTCAGAGGTTCAGTCCATGGTTCAGTCCATAGCTCGAGCTGAGGCAGCACACCATGGCAGAGAGGTGTGGAGAATGAAGGACGCTTTAGACATGTTAACCAGTAAACAGAGTGAGCTTCATTTACCATGAACGAAATATAACTCCCAAAGGCCTGCCCTCAGTGACTTACTTCCTCTAGTCACATCCTACCTGCCTACAGTTACCACCTAGTTAATCTGTATCAGTGGATTAATCCACTGGTTAGTTTACATATCTCTTAATCAAATCATTTCACCTTTGAAAATTCTTGCATTATTTCGGGACACTTCACATCTAAAACATAACAATGCTGTTATAACAGGACTTCACTGAGATAATTTGATCCTTTTGCTCTCTTCTCCTTTCTGCCATGAGAGGACATAGCCTTTCTCCCCTCAAGAAGACAAAGGGCTCAAGGTGCCATCTTGGAAGCAGAAAGCAGTCCTCATCAGATCCTGGTGCTTCATTTTGGACTTTTCAGCTTCCATACTGGTGAGAAATTTCCATTCTTTATAAATTGTCCAGTCTGTGGTATTCTATGCTAGTAGCCTAAGACACACAAGGAAATCTGAGCTGGTCCCAGAAACCCAGCCTGAAGCAGGGAATAGCAAAGAAATGCCCTGACTGCTTCTCTCTTCATGCCCTCCAAGCTCCTACCGATTATTTTCATGTAACTAGATTTCATTTGGCAGGGAAGTTTGAGAAATGTAATTCAGGTTAAGAATCAAGTCGGAAAAAGAGAGAGGAGACATGATGGCAAAAGGCAATGAGCCACATACTTACCTCTTATTCTACAAACTCTCTGGATCAGGCACCTCTTCACCTTCCCTGCTTTTCCTCTTCCACTGACTTCTTATGTCTTCCCCCACAACTCCATCAGTTCAAATCCTCTCTAGCACTTCTTGCTCTTCTTGAGTCTCTGCTTCCTCATGGATATTCCTTTAAGGATCATGAATGGATTCCATTTTCTCTTCTTCAGAATTTGTGGCAACCTGTGAGTTTTTGAGAGGCTGCATGAAGCTGCATTTCTCCATTGTTAAAAAAAAAAACAAAACTAAGAACTGGCTCAAACATTTCTGCATATTCACTGGGACACCTGGAAGACTCAATCTAATTGAGCTGCAGTTTCCTCAGTCATAAATAGAAGTGATAATATCCACTGTTTGGGATCATGGTAAAAATTAGAAAAGAATATGAAAGAGCTTACTATATATATGAGATATTTAATAGACATTCAAACATGGTCTTTTTTTCTCTAGTACTAAGAATTGAACCCAAGGTCTTATGTATGTTAGGCAAGCATGTGCTCTACCTCTAAGTAACATTCCAGTACTTTTCTATTTATTTTTTTACTTTTATTTTTGAAAGAAAGGCTGACTAAATTACCCAATGTGGCCTCAAGCTTTTAGTTCTCCTACCTCAGCTACCCAAGTAACTGGAATTATAGGCATATGCCATCCCATTGCCTGGTAATAAATGAATAAATGGTCATATTTATCATTGACTTGGCATATTTCATGAACTCTGTAATTAGTTTCCCCAGGCAGCTGTAATAAGGCACTGGAAACTGGGTGGCCTAAAATAACAGAAATGTATTGACTCACAACTTGGGCCTAGAATTCCATACTCAGGGTGTTGGTAGGGACATGTTCTCTCTGAAATCTGTAGGGGAGGATCTTTCCTTGAATCTTTCTAGCATCTGGTGGTGGGCCGATCATTGGTCTTGTGTGGCTCATAGTTGCACCACTACAGTCTCTGCCTCTGTCTTCAGACACTGTTCTTGTGCGTCTGTGCCTTGCCATGGCTGTCTTTCATCATAAAGACACTCTTCATATTGGATTAGGAAACTACTCTAAGTATCTCATCTTATCTGAAATGCATCTGCAAAGGCCTCATCTCTAAATAAATCACATCTACAGAGATCAGGATTTAGAACGTCAGCATATCTTTAGGACTGATACAATTCCACCTGTGGCAAATTCATACTAATTTAGGAATATATCTCCTACCCACTGCCCATGTTCCTGGCTCTACTCCAATTCATTTCCACTCACCAACATGTTGCTATTATATTTTCAATCCAGAAAGGAAAGAACTTTTTGATTCTGTGAAAAGTGCAGGAACAGCAACTTCCTAAAGCTTTCAGAAAGAACAAGGGAGCCTGAGACTGCCAAACCCGAAAGCCAAACAGCTTGGAGAAAGAGATTTAAAGCTCATAAATATCAAAGAGCCTCTGGAACACTGGGGGCAGAAGGAACAATTCTAAACAGAGAGAAACATAAATAAATTTGGATTGAGTTCATTGGCTTCACTCCCAGGGCAAAATTATCATCCCCTTTCCAAAAGTAGCATTTAGTACACCATTAGTTTGTAATGGTTATTGTCTTTGTGGAATACATTATTTTTTATAGTTTATGGCAGGAGTTGACACAGAATTACATTATTCCATATTTCCACCTAGATGCACAAAGGTAGAAGCGTAGCCCTGATGGGTCGTTAGGGGCTGATCCAACTCAGGGTCTAGTACAAACTAGGTCACTCACCTGCACCTACTGTGATCATCTTCTCATCCTGTTCCCCAATTCTATCGACATTATTGTTTACATTTCATATTTATTTTCTGAATAGAGAAGGAATAAATTGCCACATTACATATAGAAAAGAAAAAAAGAAATAAAATGCCATACCATTCTTTGCTTTTAAATAATACCCTAAATGTTCTTTAGAAACACAATTTTCAATGATTTCCTGGTACTTCATTGCCTGATGTATTGTAATTGTTTTAGTCAATGTCCCATTATTGACCATTTACTTTATTATCATGTTTTTTATTCTCATAAAAATTTTCATAATGACCTTCTCTGTAACTAAATTGTTGTGTGTCTTACAGCATTATTTCTAATTTCATATCTCACCTTCCAAAGTGTTTAGAGTCAAGATGAATACATTTTCTGACATGGAACCATGGATAGCATTGAAGAAGGAAGTAAACACACCTGTAGCTGTTCAGTTTTCAACAGATTTGAGCTGTTATTTTATGAAGGTCCATATGCCATGGTCACTGAAAAGGTGTAAATAGGGCCTCTTCTGAATTAAGAAATTAAGCACTCAATATTCTTATAATGTGTTCGTTCATTCACCTTCTCATAGGAACAGATGGGTGGAGTCCACCTGAGACTGTTCCTGGATCCCAATAGAATCTGATGAAATTTTCTTATCTTTTATTCACATGAAAATAGCTGATATAAAAATCTTGTACTTCATTCCACTTTGATTTGCTACAACCAGCTAGAAAATGGATTTGTGGAGATCTCCCACATTGGGAGCAGGAAATTTGCACTGTGCAGATTGTGCTCCTCTTGATCACTGTGCCTCAATCTGTCAGGACAATTAGAGACTACATCTTTACATTGTGTCCCCATGTACTCCCATCCTTTAGAGCCAATCAAGAAGCAGGGGGTACCAATCCTTAAACCCAAATCTATCCTGGCTAGGTTCCAATCAAACATTTCCTTTTGTATTTTGCTCACCTACTCTGTAAAGAGACCTTCATTCTTTAATCATGTCTTTGGCAATTTAAATGACTGATGGTTTGTTGCATGTCATTATCCAGACATGGAAAGAATGATAACTGTCCAGCCCTTTTGATCAAGAGAATAAGATAAAGAATTCAGCTGCAAACCATCTTGCCATGTGACAGGAGTGAGGCCAAAACCCAATTTAGAAAAGGTCTAATCCAGTGTGTTCTGTTTGCTAAAATGAGAGCTTTTCATATGAGATTGCAACCAATTCTTATCCATAAAAAAAGAAAAAAATAGATTGAGGGCACACTGAAAACAAAGGAATTTATTTGCACTTTCCTGGAAGATAATTTTTGCTATGCAACTATTCAAAGTGTGGTGCATGGGGTTTGGGGTTGTGGCTAAGTGGTAGAGCACTTGCCTTGCATGGATGAGGCCCTGAGTTCGATTCTCAACACTGAATGTAAATAAATGAGTAAAATAAAGGCCCATCAACAACTAAAAAATAAATATATAAACAAAATATGTTACATGGATAAGCAATCTATCTCCTGGTTTGAAATTCAGAGCCAAAGCCACCTGAAGATTTTCTGAGCCCAAATCTGCATTTTTAACAAGATACTAAGGTGGTCCCTATGCAAGTTAAGATTCCATCAAAACTATTCTATTATGTGAAAGATACATACACTTAGCTGCCAGTACCAACTTTTCTTATAAAACAGAATAAAGTGGAGAAAAATCATCAAAAACATTTTATCCCTAGAAGACCATTTGGGTTTTTCCAGAATGCATGTGAACTGTAAGACTAACACCCTCAGAATTAATTCTAAGAGATGGGATTTGTTTGCCCTGATCTCTTTTTATGTTTAATTATACAATTTTAGCTAGTTTATTTTATGGAAAGATAATATAGGAACATGCTAACATTTTCACAGAGCATAAAAATGTGTACATTTTAAAAGTAAGACCTCATCATAGATACATAATTTCATTCCTAGAGTCAATCTACATTAATAGATTCTATATACATATTTATTTTTGTATAATCTTCCAGAAACATTCACATTTATAGTGCCTTAACCAGTACTACTATGTATATGCAATCATGTACTTTGCTTTTAAGGGATACACGCATAAAAGTTTTTCCTGTTTTTGCAAAAATTTGGTACTGTTGACAGTCTTAAGGGTTCATCCACCCTCTCTATTTCCTTTAGCTATTAGAAATGAAGCTGCAATGACTGTATCTCTGCATATGTGTTTGCACACAAGTCTCTATTTGTAAAAATAAAACCTAACAGTAAAATTGATGATTCTAAGGAAAATAGCATTTAAATTTTTGGTAGATATTCCTTGTCTGCTCTTCAAATATACTGTATTCATTTAGTAACCCACCATCTAGCCAAAAAATGTATGAACTCTCTTTGTCCCAGTTTTACTAAGATATCACACGTGGACATATATAGTCTTAAGAGGTGGAAAACAGTGTCATATCTTAACTTAATAAACATTTCTTTAATTATGGGTGTAGATATTTTTCATGTTGAAAACACATCTGTATCTCCATTTGTCAATTGCTTATTCATTTTCTTTATCCTTTTTATAAAGGGATAAAAAGAAGGGCATTTTCTGATTAATTTAACCAAACTTTTTTTGTACTAATGGATTTATAAATAATCTCTTAAAGAATGACACTTGCTACAAACATTTTTCAGATTTTGTTTCATCTTTTTTCTCTTTGTATTTTATGTTATCTATTTGTATTTTATTTCTTGTGTATTCTTCAATGCTTTTGTAATTACAAGCAAATATATATATAAAATCTTATTGCCTCCTTTTTGTTATTAAAATTCAAATATCACCTACAATTTTTTCCTTTTCACTTTGAAAAATTGCTTGGATGTCTTTCATTACCAGTAGAAAGAATCCTCCACCACTCCTTCATTATAGCTGCACTGTGTAGGTGTAATACTTTATTTCATCAAATTTGTAGCAATGGTTATTTGTTTTGTTTTCAATATTTCACTGTTAAAAACAAATAAATTTGTAGCAGGGCATGGTGGCTCAAGCCTGTAATCCCAGCACTTAGGGAGGCTGAGACAGGAGAATTGCTAGTTCAAAGCCAGCCTCAGCAATGGCGAGGTGCTAAGCAACTCAGTGAGACCCTGTCTCTACATAAAACACAAAATAGGGCTGGGGATGTGGCTCAATGGTCGAGTACCCCTGAGTTCAATCCCCAGTACCAAAAAACGAACAAACAAACAAACAAATAAATTTGTAAGTATACTATTTCTCATATGTGAGAAAATGTACATATAAGATATATTCCTAGAGGGAAGATTGCTGAAACAAAAGATAGATTTCTACTACATACTACGTTGCTTTCTCACCAGCAATGTATGAGAATTCTCATGTTAATCAAATCATGAATTATTGTCAGAAGATGAATTAAAAAATGATGTCTCGGGGCTAGGGATATAGCTCAGTTGGTAGAGTGCTTGCCTCGCATGCACAAGGCCCTGGGTTCAAACCCAAGCCTCACACACACAAAAAAAGAATAATAAGAAGAAAGCTGTCTCACTCTGAGATCTTAATGTACATTTTATTGTTCATGAGACAGAGCATGTAAAATGATTTAAGGACCATTTGTATTTCTTTTATCTTGTGTATTGCTATTTATCTCCTTAGGTCTTCACCCTCTTTATCACGAGGTTGCTGTCTTTTAAAATCAATTTTTAGAATATTTGTGCACATTAAGGTTCAAGTCCTTTGTCTTTTATGTGAGTTACCATTTTAAAATCAAGCTTAACTATCTTATTTTGATGTTCCACTATTTTTTCACATAGAAGTTTATTTTTTAATGTATTAACTATTGATCTTTAAGTCTTTGGTTTTGAGTCCTGCCCTACTACAAATTTATAAATGCATTTTCCCATATTTTCATTTAATTCTTTTCAAAAATTTACTTCCTTTGAAAATTATTTTATCCAACTACAGAAAGTATGGAACCAATGCTACCCTTTTTCCAATAGCTACCCAACTATATCTCTATCATTAATTAAAACTAAATCCATTTCTAACCCACTACACTGAAGTACTGCCTAAATATATTCTAAATAACACATGCATCTAAAATAATTTCTAAATATCCTATTGTGTTCCATTCATATGTCAATAGTGTCCTATGTTAATTAGTGAGAATTTATGGTTTATCTTTACCTTACGTAGGACATGGTTCCTTTCACTACTCATCATATTCAGAGATTTCCTGACTACTATTGCTAGGTCCTTTTTCTATATAAATTTAGAAATAGCATAAATAATATTGCATGGGGAGACCTGTTCACATTTTTATCCCATCATGTTAAATTCATAAATTTAGTTGGAGAAAATTTACTTCCCTATGATGTAGAATCTTCAAATGAAAGAAATGGCTAACTCTATTTTCTCTGATCTATTATTTTTGTCTTCTTTTTAAATTTACATTGGTGCTATTGTACATGGAATCTTTTATTATGTATTTAAACTACCCATTGTTTGTAATATGAAGGAATTATATTCCTTGCTTGTTATTTTACACTCTGATATGTCACTAAATTCTTGATTTTTTGATAGTAGTTTTTTAGTGGATTCTCACAGGTGTCCTATTCAATCATATTATCTAGGCATAATGACAGACTTACTACACTAGATATTTTTACTGATCTAAAACAACATAGGGGAACTCACTCCTCCCCCAACCAACAATTAAGAGGATTGAAGATGAGATCATATCATGAAACTCCTGAGGAATCACAGTAATATCTAAAGGAGGGCTCACATAAGGCCAGAATTACATGTTAGGGAAAGAACCAATACAGGCTCAAGTTGTCCCCAGGTAAAAGATGTCTTACTTAATACCATGTTCTGGTGGTGTGGCTCATAGAAGTCTTTAAACCATCTACATTTTGGCACTCACTTCCTTTGTGATATAGTGAATTTTTATTTTTAACAGTAATCCATGGATACTTGAGAGAAAAGTAACCTCGCTTATTTTTACTCAAATCATCTATTTCCTTACTTTATTTTTGTGTCTAATGTGTCAAAAATTAGAGAAGTATAATAAATCCTCCCAAATGTATCATGCTTCTCTGTCCACCTCTAGTTTTCTCAGTGAGAGCTGCATCTATTTTGACATTCTGTTTTTAGCATATGCAGGCCCCTGAGCATCATAACTCTTATAGATGATTTTTTTTTTTTTGCAATTTTTATGCTTTCTACCTTGAATTTTGCTTTGTCGGATATTGTCGTGTCCACCTTTACCTAATGGGTTTTCCAGGTTATCTTTGCACATCACTTTCTTTTTAAGCTTTTGAGTGATTATATGTTAGCTCTCAATTGTAGGCAGCAAATTGTTGGACTTTTGCTTTATCAACCATCTGTAAATGTCTGAATTTTAGTATTGGAGCTTGAGTCATTTGCATTTATTGTCACGGTTGATATGCTTATTATGTTTGGCAGCTTTCTTTCCCCCTATTATTTTTACATTCTTCATAGTGGTTTTATTTGTTTTCTTTCATTTGCTATGTGGTTTATGTTTCATTCGGTTTTATCTTTTCCTCTGAAAAAATATACATTTCCTATATGATATCCTTCAGGGTTGAATTTAAGATTTTCAAAACTATTCGATTTACAATGTTTTATGCAACAAAGTTAAGAGCACAACAATAAACTCTGATTTCCTTTCAATTCAAGAAAAGCAGTTTGGCGCTTTCACATTGTTCTGCTTCCTATTGCCCACCATTCTGGTACTTATTTTCATGATCTGTATTTCTCAGAACCAGAAAAGTATAATTTCAAAACATTTTAAGATTAAAGCAATGTCTTTAAAGAACAACTTGCAATTGGCATTCAATTTTGTGATCAAATTTCTTATAAGTTTTATAAGTGATTTTATTTTAACATGTCTTAATGAGCATCACCCATAAACGGGGACTATGCCTTCCCCATTCTTGAACTGATAATTCTGACTTCTCTCTTATCTGTTTGGAGTCCCCTGCCAAGTTGTGTTTTCATTGAGGAGGGTACAGATGTATTTTAGTGTATAAACCCTTCAATAAATAAAACATCTTTTCTGTGGCCTGCATGCATTAAATAAAGAGCAGCTGTGAAATACAAATTAGACAACAAACATTTTCCCACAAAATTGCAAATGGAATTGTGTTATTTCAGTCATTTAGCATTTTATAAAAGGACTCTCCATCTTGCCCAATATTTAAAAATCCATTATTTCTCTTAGGATATCAGCAATATTTTTCCAAATTTTTAATTATTTTTGTTATGTTTGTTGATATTTACTTGAAATATCTTACCATATTTCAATGTTTTAGGTAAGTAGGTGTGGTGGTGCCAGGAAAGATTTGTTTCAAGTATTTGTTTTATATTTTTACTTTGTTTCAATTTATGATGTTTCATCTTAGGTGACATTGTCCATTGGTAGGCTAATTCTCTGTCATCAATTCTATTCTTTTTTAATATATTTTCAATTTTAATCTTTTCCTGTGTCTTGAAGTCACTTAGGAAATATTTTAAAATTGTGATGTCTGCAGGCATCCTAAAAATAGGAGATGTGAGTTATCATGATTAGATCAAAGGCACATTCAATATCCTGATTTGGTCACAGTCCTCTTCCTATCACCAATATATTAAGCATCCCTTAAGTAGCAAGTAAAAGCATAACAAAAAAATTCAAAAGAGAAGACTTTAATGCTTATCTTGTATATTCACTGCTAACTATTTATAACTTTGGGCCACCTAACAGCTTATGATACACTCACCTGCAAATATTTCCTTAGTCACACACCTGAGTATATCCAAGATCTACACAGAATAATATCATCCATTAAATCCTCCCCAAACCAGCACTTACACACAAAATAAAAGACAGGTGCCAACACTGTATGACTACTGTGCAGGTAGCAGATCCCATTGCTCACAATTAAGTAGACCTCTATCACAAAAGCACCACTAGACCAAGCATGCAGAGATGTCTTCAGAGTTTTCTCTTTAAGTGAGAAACCATAATATGTAACAGAAGATGCTGATTATGGTGAAGATGCCATCAGGGCTCTTCCTTAAAATCTTGGCCCTCTCTTACACACCAAAGACAGTTAAGCATGAACTTCTGTGACTCTTGCCTGTTTTCAAGAGCACAATTGACCCAAATTCTAGGCAATCATGTATGACCTTAAGAGTTACTGACCCACCCAGATGTCCTTCAATAGATGAATGGATAAAGAAACTGTGGTACATATACACAATGGAATATTATTCAGCAATAAAAGAGAATAAAATTATGGCATTTGCAGGCAAATGGATGGAACTGGAAAGCATTATGCTAAGTGAAATAAGCCAATCCCAAAAAACCAAATGCCGAATGGTCTCTCTGATTAGTGGATACTGATGAATAAGGGAGGTGGGAATGGGAAACAAGAGAAATAGAGGAACACTGGATGTGACATGGGGGAGGCGGGGGGCAGGAAAGGGGAATGGGTATAGTAAAGATGGTTGATAAAATATATATATATATATATATATATATATATATATACTGTTCATTGAAATATATATATATATATATACTGTTCATTGAAAGTGCATATAAAGATGTTTAATATGAAGAATGTAATCTGCTTATAATTTTGTGCAAAGTTAGAAAAATTATGATTGTAACAATTTTTTTTCTATTTGCCTCAACAAATGTTTTCAATGAATAGTGTGTACAGCTTCTGAAAATTTGTTTTTTTTCTGTTATGTTTGATAACATGTATTAAAATGCAACGTTTGAGAAAAAAAAATAAAGTAAAAAAAAAAAAAAAGAATTACTGACCCCAGAAACAGCCCTCAACCAAGAACAGATGATAATTTGGTAGATAAATACCCTCATGTCCTGGGGAGATAAAGCTGCTGGGTGCCCTACACTGATTTAAACTTGTCAAGAGAGCATATTTAAGATTTTTCTTTTCCTTTAAGTGTTTAGGAAGATGTTCTATCTTCTTAGTCCCCCATTAGGTTTCATAGACTGTTGTAGTTTTTATTCCCTTTTATTCTTGCAGTTTTATACCTCTATGTTCCTACAGTTTTTTATTCCTCATTATACATGCAATTTTAATTTCTCTTTATTTATCTTCACAGGAGCAGAATTGTATGTGAATTGCCCTCAACTCTGCTTCTCCTCTTAGGGCTGGTCACTTCCTGTGGACAGTTCTTGAACAGACTGCTTTGCCAAGTTCCTCAGACCATCAAGGTAGTGAGCCATGGAGGTCTACAATACAAAGGAGATGTATTCTCCCCAAGTCAGACCTGAAGAGAGTTTCAGAATGTTTTCTACCTCTTGCTTAATAATGATTTAGAAACACTACAATGACTTGGCTATTTTGTCTTGTTTACTCTTTCTTAAATAATCTCTGCATTCTATTACTAAAAATTCTCTATTTTTTCTGCAGTAGCACTGAGGTCCACAACACAGGATATCAAGCATTTCTGGTTAATGGCTGACTCTTGAGGATGCCCTAAGTGTCTCGCCAATGTTTCCTAAGACTCAATGGTGTTTGTACCCAAACTTGGTGTTGTCTGCCACACTTGATGCTATAATTATTATCATAGTTATTACTTATGTAATTCAATTGTTTTTCAAATGAAATACAAATTAAAGAAAAGTGTTATTTTTCTACATGAGGAAAGTTGATTGCTTCAAAAAGACTCAGGGAAGTTGTTAAAAAATGTTGAATTTGATTTAGAGAGGTGTGAGAAAACTGTAAAAGATTGGGAAACAAAAATTATGTCTGTATATACACATATATCTTCTGCATTCGTGCTTCCTTTGCAAGTGTTGTGAGCTCCTTTCTCCACTTTAAAGAGACAAAGGCTGAAACTCTTAGGCAACGAGTGGTCCTTAACCTTAGTTGTACATTAGAGTCACTGTGAAACTTTTTAAAAAGTTGATATTCATCTTTAGAGGTTCTGTTCCTATTTGTCTAAGGTGGAGGGAGGCATCCAGCATAAGGACTTGTTTTGTTTTCTTTCATTTTATGTTTAAAGCAATATGCAGATCTACTGTGCAGTATATGTGCCACAGGTGTGGAACATCTTACTCTTACTTTGATGTCTGCTATATTGTATCATGCAAAACAAGACTTTACTAATTGTTTTTTCTCATTGTTGCTGTATCAGTCTAAATTTAGTAGCTATGTTTGCAGATTATGGTAATAGGATGTTTGTCATCTAATATTTAGGTGAAGTTCTAATTCACTTAATCTTCATAAATATTTTAGAATAATATTTAGGAACTATGGTCATAGCTTGGTCAGAAGTATTATGGCTTTTTAAATTGGAAATAGTTAAAATTTTTAAGTATGTTGAATATGAATGCCTTGCAAGTAATACTTTTTTCTTTTGCTTTTTTCCTGCTTGATTTTATATTGGTATTTTACTTGGGATTTTAATTCTCTAAGATTCATGTTACATCTTAACTTATTCTTACTATGAATACATAAAATAAGCATGTATATCACATGTAAGAATAAAACAATAATCACACAGGAGCCTATCATACAACTTATGAAACAAAATTGTCAAGGCCTTTTAAATTCTCTTCCAACCCAGAGTTAATCAATACCCTGAGTTTCATAAGTATGCTGCTTATGTGAAAATAATTTAAACATAAGTTGATGTATCTTCAAAAATCCATTGTTTTGTTTTGTACTTTGACCATTTAAATAAATATAATCAAGCCTGTAATCCCAGCATTTAGGGAGGCTGAGACAGGAGAATCACGAGTTCAAAGTCAGCCTCAGCAACAGCAAGGCACTAAGCAACTCAGTGAGACCCTGTCTCTACATAAGACACAAAATAGGGCTAAGGATGTGGCTCAGTGGTCGAGTGTCCCTGAGTTCAATCTCTATAACCAAAAAAATAAAAAATAAAAAAAAGTACCTTTTCGGATACATCTGGAACTTGTTTCCATTTTTCAATAGGATGGTTTTAATATTCATCCATGTCAATATTCCTATTTGTAATTCTTTCATTCACATTTCTGTATATAATTTCATTATATAAATAAACCTCAATTTATCCATTTTGTGATATAGGTACTATATTAGGGTGATTTTTAGCATTTTAATTTTGTAACCAGTAGTAAAGTAATTATATTTTTAAATGTGTGCTGAATATAGGCATAATCATTTGTGCTTGCTTAGTTATGACATTTCTGAATCATAGCACATAAATGCACTCAACTTTAATGGTAAATTCCATATTATACTCTAAGTTGAATCTAACCATTTTTGCTCTTGACAGCAGCATATCTCTGTCAATTCTTGGTACAGTGCTTTCTTATTCTTTGATAAAATGTGGGTTGTAACCCATCACGGTGGCACATGCTTGTAATCCCAGCATCTCTGGAGGCTGAGGCAGGAAGATTTCAAGCCTAAGCAAAAGTGAAGCACTAAGCAAGTCAGTGAGACCCTGTCTCTAAATAAAATACAAAAAACAGGACTGGGGCTGTGGCTAGAATGCCCCTGAGTTCAGTCTTGACACTACCTTCCTCCAAAAAAATGTGGGTTGTAGAATATTGCCTTATGAACTTAAGTTGCATTCTCCAGATAATTATTGGGAATGATCATCTATTCCACGTTTGTACTCCATTTATGATATCTATTATATAAAATACCCATTCATGTCTTTGGAACATTTTTCAACAATTTAATTTTTCTATTTCAAATGGTAACTAGAAATTGTTAATATTCCCCCAATAATAATACCTTATTTTACATGTGTAAAAGTTTTCACCCAGCTTTAAGGTTTTTTTTTTTTTCCAACTCTTTTCAAGATGTTTTTGATGAATAGGTGGTCTAACTCTAACATCATTTTAGGATATTCCTTTAATGTTTGTACTTTTATTTGGTTTAAAATTTTTCCCCTACTCTTGGTTAAGAAATACATTCTCATATTTTATTATAAAAGTATAAAAATGTACTTTTAATTTTAAAGCCTATAACTCAGAGAGTCAAATTTAGCCTATGAATTAAGGTAGAAATCTGATTTCATTCACTTTCCATATTGATGAATTATTATGTCAGCACCACATAGTGAGTGGCCAATCCATTCTGCTATGATCTACAATGTCACCTCTGTCTTACAGCTGGTTCTGTGCTTTATATCCTGTTCCATTCATCTACTTGACAATTATTTGCCAATGGCATATTATCTTAATAACTCTTGTTGCATAATATCGTCATTTCTAGAAGTGACTTTGTTCTTCCCTGGGAATATTTTGGTCATTCTTAGCTCAGTAGTCACAGAACGTTTAAAATTATTTTAAGTTACAGAAACACACATGTATGTGTGCGTGTTCATGTTCACACACACACACACACAGAGACACACACACACCTTTTTCATCAGGTTTTTATTATAATTGCACTAGAGCTAGGTTATAGAGATTAGATTAGGGGCTGGCAGACAACTAACCACAGGACAAATCTGGCCCACTAACCCTTAGATTCAGTTTGCAAATAAAGTTTTATTGGAACACAACAATGCAAATTATTTAATGTGTGGTCAGTGAATGTTTTTAAGCTACAAAGTCAAAGTTGAATAGTCAGAGTTGACAGCAAGCCTGTGCCCAAAAGAAGCCTGAAATATTTGCTATCTGGATTTTTATAAAGTTTGTTGATCACTGGTATGAATCATTTGTGAGAAAAATTCAATTTTTATGACTTTAAAGTTGTATTTCCAGAAACATAAGTCATATTTATTAGTTCTGTTTAATATTTTAAATTAATATATATAGATCTTTTTCATAAAGAACATAATTTGCTAACTTTGTTCCCAGATGTTTTATGTTTTCTAGCAATTATAGGTTGAATCTTTTACATATTATGAATTCTGATAGTTATTCTTGAAAATAAATTCCATTGTTTTTCTATATAATTGTATTACTAGAGAATTTGCTAACCTGACTTTTAATTTAGTAAATTATATGCATACTCTTTGTATCTTCTAAGTTCACAATGATATCAAGTGTGGGTAAAGATTGTGCTGTTTCTTCTTTTCCAATCCACAGCAGTTGTTATACCTTTTTCTTGTCTTTGTGCACAAGATAGGACCTCCAGAACAATATAGACCAAGGCACTACCGGTGTAGCTCAGTGGCAGAACACTCACGTAGCATTTCTAAGACCCTGGGTTCAATCCTCAGCAGCACAAAAGAATAAAATTAAATAACAAAAAATAATACAAATAGTGAGTCAGAGCAAGTCTGTTTTCTTTTAAAACAAAATGCTTTAAATTTTTAGTGTTAATAAGTGTGATACAATTTTTGTGTTTTGATTTTGGTAGAAATTAAGAAGTGAAGGAGTTCTATCATGAACAAGTACAAAAGTACTTGTACTTTTGTACAAAGTACCAACATATTTCTTATGTCTATTGAAATTATCATCAATTGCTTCCCCCTACACTTTCTCTCTCTTTAAATTTTTCAGAAAATTTTGTACTTGGGTAAAATTTGTACTTGGGTTCATGTGCGTACGTGTGCATATAGGCATGGAAGTGTTTCGCCCATTTCATGGTTATTGTCTTCACCAGGTGGGAAGTGTAGTATTTATTTACATTCCTTTAGTAGGTACCCTAGGTGTTTTATTATTTATATGCTTATCTTTACAATATCTGAAATTAATCAACATTTTTGCCCATTCCTTCAAAACTACAGAGACCAGGGCTGGGGTTGTGGTTTAGTGGCAGAGCACTTGCCTCGCACGTGTGAGGCACTGGGTTCGAAACTCAGCACCACATTAAAAAAAATAAACAAGGCTTTTTCTTCCTTTCCGCTGTAGGCTCGGCTGCTTGCTGTCGAAATGGGCAAGTTCATGAAACCCGGGAAAGTGGTGTTGGTCCTGGCCGGACGCTACTCCAGACGTAAAGCTGTCATTGTGAAGAACATTGATGATGGCACATCAGACCGTCCCTACAGCCATGCTCTGGTGGCTGAATTCGACCGCTATCCCCGCAAAGTGACAGCTGCCATGGGCAAGAAGAAAATCGCCAAAAGGTCAAAGATCAAATCTTTTGTGAAAGTCTGTAACTACAATCATCTCATGCCCACCAGGTACTCTGTAGATATCCCCTTGGACAAAACTGTTGTCAACAAGGATGTCTTCAGAGACCCTGCTCTTAAACGTAAGGCCGGTTGGGAGGCCAAGGTTAATGAAGATAAAATATTTAACCTTGAGAACAGAGTTGATCACACAGTGAAGATGGTAAGAAACCATGAACAAAACATCCAAGATCTGTGGGATCACATCAAAAGATCAAACTTAAGAATTTTGGGGATAGAGGAAGGCATAGAATTCCAAACCAAAGGAATGAACAACCTATTCAATGAAATAATATCAAAAAACTTTC